>PYXC01001176.1:505000-517500 GCA_015244755.2 Tenualosa ilisha | reverse complement strand
CTGACTGACTCTGCAGCCCTACTCTGAGGGACTGTTTTGAGTGCACTGACTGACTATGCAGCCCTACTCTGAGGGGCTGTTTTGAGTGCACTGACTGAGTATGCAGCCCTACTCTGAGGGGCTGTTTTGAGTGCACTGACTGAGTATGCTGGTGTCTTTGGAAGTGTTGGAAGATTTCATACCTACGTGTCCAGTTGCTCAGCTCCTTAATTACAGAGTGTGTGTGTATGTGTGTGTGTGTGTGTGTTTGTGTGTGTGTTGCAGAAATCTGCGTGTGAGGAGGACCGTGTCTCACCTGGACCAGGCTCCTGTGTTGCCTCTGGCCACCATGGGCACGCCCACTCTCAGCACTTCCAATCAGGAATCAATATCTGAGGACACGCCCACTCTCAGCACATCCAATCAGGAATCAACATCTGAGGACACCCTGACTCATGGCACAGCCAGTCAGGAATCAACATCTGAGGACACGCCTAGTCACAACACAACCAATCAGGAAACCACCTCTGAGGACACATCCACTCAAGACACAGCCAGTCAGGAGCCAACAACTGAGGATACACCCACTCAAGACACAGCCAATCAGGAAACAGCTTCATTTGACACATCAACTCAATACACTAGCAATCTGGACACACCCACTAAAAAGACAACCAATCAGGAAACAACCTCCCTGGACACACCCACT
The DNA here is from genome assembly GCA_015244755.2 of Tenualosa ilisha. Classification (NCBI taxonomy): domain Eukaryota; kingdom Metazoa; phylum Chordata; class Actinopteri; order Clupeiformes; family Clupeidae; genus Tenualosa; species Tenualosa ilisha. Next base: position 516,812 of record PYXC01001176.1, on the reverse strand, counting down.
GAAAACACCACTGATGAGGAATCATCATCCTTTGAAATGCTGTCTAAGGATGCGGCCAATCAGGAAACAGTTTCTAACTTCACATCCACTATGGTTGCAGCCAACCAAAGATCTTCATATCCTACCCTTCCTGCACAGATAAAGAGTGAGTCTACACACACACACACACACCCTTCCTGCACAGATAAAGAGTGAGTCTACACACACACACACACCCTTCCTGCACAGAGAAAGAGTGAGTCTACACACACACACACACACACACCCTTCCTGCACAGAGAAAGAGTGAGTCTACACACACACACACAAACACACACACACACCCTTCCTGCACAGATAAAGAGTGAGTCTACACACACACACCCTTCCTGCACAGAGAAAGAGTGAGTCTACACACACACACACACACACCCTTCCTGCACAGAGAAAGAGTGAGTCTACACACACACACACACACACCATCCTGCACAGAGAAAGAGTGAGTCCACACACACACACCCTTCCTGCACAAAGAAAGAGTGAGTCCACACACACACACACACCCTTCCTGCACAGAGAAAGAGTGAGTCTACACACACACACACACACACCATCCTGCACAGAGAAAGAGTGAGTCCACACACACACACCGTTCCTGCACAGAGAAAGAGTGAGTCCACACACACACACACACACACCCTTCCTGCACAGATAAAGAGTGAGTCCACGCACACACACACACACACACACACTTCCTGCACAAATAAATAGTGAGTCTCCGCACACACACACAAACACACACACCCTTCCTGCACAGATAAATAGTGAGTCCACACACACACACACACACACACACACACCATCCTGCACAGAGAAAGAGTGAGTCCACACACACACACACCTCACAGATGATCCACACACACACACACACACACCCTTCCTGCACAGATTGATTGAGTCCACACACACACACACACACACACACACACACACCCTTCCTGCACAGATTGATTGAGTCCACACACACACACACACACACACACACCCTTCCTGCACAGATTGATTGAGTCCACACACACACACACACACACACCCTTCCTGCACAGATTGATTGAGTCCACACACACTGTAGATAAAACACAGCATACTGTAGATAAAAAGTGAGTCCAGCTTTACTAGATCAAACATCAGCCCCCAACCCTGATACACAGAACCCTAACCCCAGACTGTAGTGCACACACACACACACACACACACACACACACACACAACCACACTCACACTCACACTCACATAGACTTGTGTCATTTCTATCATGTGCCCAGTTGAGTAAAGCTTGATATGTGATTGATTAATTGATTGATTGATGCCCCTCCCCTAGTGAGGTCACTCCCGTCCCCAAAGACTCAGTGCAGGAAGAAGGGCCTCTCTGCCACCTTAACACATGGTCACCGTGGCAACGACCAGACCACCTGCTTAGAGGTGGAGATGCTCACCCTGGAAGAGGAGCTCAGGAAACAGAAGGTACCAAATACACACACACACACACTCATGCGCACAAGCACGCACACATGCACACACACACACGCACACACACACACGTGCACACACATATACTCTCACATATACACGCACACACACACTATGTGCTCAATGTATCAAGTAAGGCGCTATGGAGTTATGGTTTCATTTTACCATGGACTTACAAATCCCCACAAAAGGGCAGTTTACTGTGAGACTCAGTGCTGACTTTGATATTACTATCATTACAAGTATTGTAAAAGTGTGTGTGTGTGTGTGTGTGTTAGGAGCTGGTGTTGTCTCTCTATAAAGCGTTGGAGGCGTCCCAGAAGGAGAAGCGGGCGTGTGCGGACTTCCTGTCTACCCCTGGTGAGGAGGAGCGTCTAGAGCTTCTGCGGCACCGTGAGCGGCAGGTTGCTAAGCTACAGGCTGAGGGGGAGGACCTGCAGCAACAGCTACGGCAGCGAGACAAACAGGTGTGTGTGTGGGGGGGGGGAACAGCTGTCCTCATGTAGGGCTGTGTGTGTGTGTGTGTGTGTGTGTGAGGGAAAAACAGCTGTCCTCATGTAGGGCTGTGTGTGTGTGTGTGTGTGTGTGTGTGAGGGAAAAACAGCTGTCCTCATGTAGGGCTGTGTGTGTGTGTGTGTGTGTGTGAGGGAAAAACAGCTGTCCTCATGTAGGGCTGTGTGTGTGTGTGTGTGTGTGTGAGGGAAAAACAGCTGTCCTCGTGTGGGGCTGTGTGTGTGTGTGTGTGTGTGGGGGGGGGAAACAGCTGTCCTCATGTAGGGCTGTGTGTGTGTGTGTGTGTGTGAGGGAAAAACAGCTGTCCTCGTGTAGGGCTGTGTGTGTGTGTGTGTGTGTGTGTGTGAGGGAAAAACAGCTGTCCTCATGTAGGGCTGTGTGTGTGTGTGTGTGTGTGTGTGTGTGAGGGAAAAACAGCTGTCCTCATGTAGGGGTGTGTGTGTGTGTGTGTGTGTGTGTGTGTGTGTGAGGGAAAAACAGCTGTCCTCATGGAGGGGTGTGTGTGTGTGTGTGAGGGAAAAACAGCTGTCCTCATGGAGGGGTGTGTGTGTGTATGTTGGTGAGGCAGAAAAACATCCCTGTCCTAATTCATGGAGATGTTTGTGTATGTGTGTGTGTGTGTGTGTGTGTTTTAGGTGTGTGAACTTCAAGAAGCCCTTCAGCTGATGCTGCAGAAGAATCAGGCCAAGCAGGAGGTGGTGCTGAAGTTGTCCCAGCAACTGGCCGACTGGGCTGGCAACACACACGCGCACGCAGCAGACACACACGCGCACGCAGCAGACACACACACACACGTAGCCGACACACACGCGCACGCAGCAGACACCAACAGTGCATCTGGACCTGCAGAAAAGGAGGCATCCCTGAAGCAAGAGATCAGACACCTGATGGTGTGTGTGTGTGTGTGTGTGTGTGTGTGTGTGTGTGTGTGCTAGGGGGTCCAAATTGGCTGGTTAGCTTCAGACACTTTCTTGTTGCCATTTTTCAGAAATTACATTATTACATAATTACATTTATTATTTACGGCACCATTTCCCCTGTGCTGATTGGTGGGCTCCTCCTTTTCCCCTGTGCTGATTGGTGGGCTCTTCCCTTTCCCCTGTGCTGATTGGTGGGCTCCTCCCTTTTCCCCTGTGCTGATTGGTGGGCTCCTCCCCTTCAGTTCATGCAGGAGTTTAGTGTTCTGCACGAGCTCTCTCACGTGGATGGTAATATAGTCACAGGAGACGCCTACTGGACTGTCTACAGGACACGGAACAATGGTGGATTCTCCCATTTCGCTCCCCCAAAAAATCACCTGTCTGGTCCCCATCCCATGACAGAATGTTTTTAAAATCCTGTCCGTCACGCTTCAGTTAAACTGGGGGAAATAAATTAACTTTACTTGATACATTGAGTTTGGGAGTTTAGTGTTATACCGATGCAAGGAGTCATGGATCTGCCCAAGGTTTCTTCCTAGACTAACTAAACATAAGGGAGTTTTTCCTTGGATGCTCCTTGCTGTAAAGCACCATGACACAATACTATTGTAAAATATAAATTGAATTGAGTTGAAATGAATTGAATTGAATGTCGGCTAGCCCACGTACAAGACTCAAGCCAGTTAAGCAACTATTGCTCTCCACACATGACCAAGGCTTGTGTATCCAGTCACATGTTAGGGTTTCAAATAGGCGACTCTACTCTGAGAGAACGCTGCATCTCTCCCCTCACCCTCCAGACAACTTACCTTCTATTTCATGTTGCCTTTCACCTTGGCTGGCCCTGACTTGCCTAAGTTGGGATAGTTTTTATTCTTTTCCGAGCCTGTTCTGCTTTTCTGAGATCAGCAGTGGCAAAGTGAAGGTAAGGAAATGCATTTTGCACCTTCATGAAACCATCAGTTATGTCTGTAAAACAGGCAGGTCTCCCAAAAGGAGGTGATGAATTCCTTCCCTTTCGCTATGCTGGTTCAGCCAAAGTTATGGTGGGTCATGTAAACGCTGCCAGTCCAAATTATTGGTCAAAGTGTTTTTTAACTGTGTAGCCAACATGCTCGGGTTCTTTGTGTTTGTGTGTTGTAATGCTTTTATTCACTGCAGCACCCAACGATTTGACCTAAAGGTGCCGGCAAAGAAAGTGACTGTTGAATGGAATGTCAGGAACACAACGGCATAATTATTATTCCTGCACCGTCCTCCTGTCCTAATTTCTCCCATGATTAAAGGGCAATTACTACATTAATGACTAATGACTATGGGCTGAGTGACTATGGGCTGAGTACCTATGGGCAGAGTGACTATGGGCTGAGTGACTATGGGCTGAGCACCTATGGGCTGAGTGACTATGGGCTGAGTGACTATGGCCAGAGTGACTATGGGCAGAGTGACTATGGGCTGAGTGACTATGGGCTGAGCACCTATGGGCTGAGCACCTATGGGCTGAGTGACTATGGGCTGAGTGACTATGGGCTGAGTGACTATGGGCTGAGCACCTATGGGCTGAGTGACTATGGGCTGAGTGACTATGGGCAGAGTGACTATGGGCTGAGTGCCTATGGGCTGAGTGACTATGGGCTGAGTGACTATGGGCTGAGTGACTATGGGCTGAGTGCTATGGGCTGAGCACCTATGGGCTGAGTAACTATGGGCTGAGTGACTATGGGCTGAGTACCTATGGGCTGAGTGACTATGGGCTGAGTGACTATGGGCTGAGTGACTATGGGCTGAGTGACTATGGGCTGAGTGACTATGGGCTGAGTGACTATGGGCTGAGTGACTATGGACTGAGTGACTATGGGCTGAGTGACTATGGGCTGAGTGACTATGGGCTGTGGTGGTTGTGGGCAGAGCTGGACACTTCCCCATCCATCCATCCCCATCCAAGACTCAGCTTTGTGCCCCCTTACCTCCATTACTAACAGGGGACTTAATGGGCTCCTAATGGTGTTGGAAATGAGCCATTCTGAACACTGAAAAATGTATTTCATTTTGGCTGAATTGACTAGCTTAGCATTTCCCATTGAAATAAATGGGGGAGGGACTAGCTTAGCATTTCCCATTGAAATAAATGGGGGAGGGACTAGCTTAGCATTCTTCTTTTCCGAGCCTGTTCTGCTTTTCTGAGATCAGCAGTGGCAAAGTGAAGGTAAGGAAATGCATTTTGCACCTTCATGAAACCATCAGTTATGTCTGTAAAACAGGCAGGTCTCCCAAAAGGAGGTGATGAATTCCTTCCCTTTCGCTATGCTGGTTCAGCCAAAGTTATGGTGGGTCATGTAAACGCTGCCAGTCCAAATTATTGGTCAAAGTGTTTTTTAACTGTGTAGCCAACATGCTCGGGTTCTTTGTGTTTGTGTGTTGTAATGCTTTTATTCACTGCAGCACCCAACGATTTGACCTAAAGGTGCCGGCAAAGAAAGTGACTGTTGAATGGAATGTCAGGAACACAACGGCATAATTATTATTCCTGCACCGTCCTCCTGTCCTAATTTCTCCCATGATTAAAGGGCAATTACTACATTAATGACTAATGACTATGGGCTGAGTGACTATGGGCTGAGTACCTATGGGCAGAGTGACTATGGGCTGAGTGACTATGGCTGAGCACCTATGGGCTGAGTGACTATGGGCTGAGTGACTATGGCCAGAGTGACTATGGGCTGAGTACCTATGGGCAGAGTGACTATGGGCTGAGTGACTATGGGCTGAGCACCTATGGGCTGAGCACCTATGGGCTGAGTGACTATGGGCTGAGTGACTATGGGCTGAGTGACTATGGGCTGAGCACCTATGGGCTGAGTGACTATGGGCTGAGTGACTATGGGCAGAGTGACTATGGGCTGAGTGCCTATGGGCTGAGTGACTATGGGCTGAGTGACTATGGGCTGAGTGACTATGGGCTGAGTGCTATGGGCTGAGTACCTATGGGCTGAGTAACTATGGGCTGAGTGACTATGGCTGAGTACCTATGGGCTGAGTGACTATGGGCTGAGTGACTATGGGCTGAGTGACTATGGGCTGAGTGACTATGGGCTGAGTGACTATGGGCTGAGTGCTATGGGCTGAGCACCTATGGGCTGAGTAACTATGGGCTGAGTGACTATGGGCTGAGTACCTATGGGCTGAGTGACTATGGGCTGAGTGACTATGGGCTGAGTGACTATGGGCTGAGTGACTATGGCTGAGTGACTATGGACTGAGTGACTATGGGCTGAGTGACTATGGGCTGAGTGACTATGGGCTGTGGTGGTTGTGGGCAGAGCTGGACACTTCCCCATCCATCCATCCCCATCCAAGACTCAGCTTTGTGCCCCCTTACCTCCATTACTAACAGGGGACTTAATGGGCTCCTAATGGTGTTGGAAATGAGCCATTCTGAACACTGAAAAATGTATTTCATTTTGGCTGAATTGACTAGCTTAGCATTTCCCATTGAAATAAATGGGGGAGGGACTAGCTTAGCATTTCCCATTGAAATAAATGGGGGAGGGACTAGCTTAGCATTTCCCATTGAAATGAATGGGGGAGGGACTAGCTTAGCATTTCCCATTGAAATGAATGGGGGAGGGACTTCCTCACTTTCTTCAGTTCTTATAATACCTCCCTGGTGTGCGTGCGTGTGGTTGTGTTCGCGTGTGTGTGTTTGTGAGTCCATGTGTGTGTGTTTCTATTTCTGCTGCCTTCTCTCCTCTTCTCTCCTTCTCTTCTGTCTCCCCTGTTTCATGACATATGTGAGTTCCATCCGTGTGTGTGTGTGTGTGTGTGTGTGTGTGTGTGTTAGGATGATCTAGAGGCGTACCGTATGCAGAACAAATTCCTGAACTCTGAGATCCATCATCTGACGCAACTTTGGAGGCAGAGTTCCCAACAGGAGAAGAGCCTCCTGGTCAAGGTGTGTGTGTGTGTGTGTGTGTGTGTGTGTGTCTGTCTGTGTGTGTATGTGTGTGTGTGTATGTGCGTTGGGGCGGATGTTTGCAGTGTGATACATGCTTGTTTAATGCCCATGAGTAATGTCAGTGTGTGTGTGTGTGTGTGTGTGTGTGTGTTAGTGCGCATGCATTGAGGCCCGCAGCTGTGAGAAGGAGAGGGAGTACCTGAGTGTGTTACGCCAGCTGAGAGAGATCAGCGCGTGGAGAGACACACACACACAGGAACACACACTCCAGCTGCGCGAACTCATAGACGAGGCACTGCAGGGAGCACTGAGTCTTAGCCCAACCAGGTAACACACACACACACACACACACACACACACACACACACACACACAGGAACACACACACACGTGTGTCTTGTCTCTGCAGTGAGTTTGATGCGTATGGCTTTAAGCTGGTTCCTGAGTACACGCCTGCAGACACACACACACACACACACACACACACACACATTCTCACACACACACACTCACACACACACACACGTGTGTCTTGTCTCTGCAGTGAGTTTGATGCGTATGGCTTTAAGCTGGTTCCTGAGTACACGCCTGCAGACACACACACACACACACACACACACACACGCACATACACACATTCTCACACACACACACACGTGTGTCTTGTCTCTGCAGTGAGTTTGATGCGTATGGCTTTAAGCTGGTTCCTGAGTACACGCCTGCAGACACACACACACACACACACACACACACACACATGTGTCTTGTCTCTGCAGTGAGTTTGATGCGTATGGCTTTAAGCTGGTTCCTGAGTACACGCCTGCAGACACACACACACACACACACTCACACACACACTCACACACACACACACATGTGTCTTGTCTCTGCAGTGAGTTTGACGCGTATGGCTTTAAGCTGGTTCCTGAGTACACGCCTGCAGACACACACACACACACACACACACACACACACACACACATTCTCACACACACACACACACACACACACACACTCACACACACACACACGTGTGTCTTGTCTCTGCAGTGAGTTTGATGCGTATGGCTTTAAGCTGGTTCCTGAGTACACGCCTGCAGACACACACACACACACACAGGAACACACACTCCAGCTGCGCGAACTCATAGACGAGGCACTGCAGGGAGCACTGAGTCTTAGCCCAACCAGGTAACACACACACACACACACACACACACACACACACACACAGGAACACACACACACACACACGTGTGTCTTGTCTCTGCAGTGAGTTTGATGCGTATGGCTTTAAGCTGGTTCCTGAGTACACGCCTGCAGACACACACACACACACACACACACACACACATTCTCACACACACACACACACTCACACACACACACACTCACACACACACACACGTGTGTCTTGTCTCTGCAGTGAGTTTGATGCGTATAGCTTTAAGCTGGTTCCTGAGTACACGCCTGCAGACACACACACACACACACACACACACACACACACACACATGTGTCTTGTCTCTGCAGTGAGTTTGATGCGTATGGCTTTAAGCTGGTTCCTGAGTACACGCCTGCAGACACACACACACACACACACTCACACACACACACACGTGTCTTGTCTCTGCAGTGAGTTTGATGCGTATGGCTTTAAGCTGGTTCCTGAGTACACGCCTGCAGACACACACACACACACACACACACACATTCTCACACACACACACACACACACACACACACACACACACACTCACACACACACACACGTGTGTCTTGTCTCTGCAGTGAGTTTGATGCGTATGGCTTTAAGCTGGTTCCTGAGTACACGCCTGCAGACATGCAGCTCCTGATGCAACTGAATGCGGTGGAGCTGAGGAGTCGGAGTCTCCAGTGTGAGGAGGAAGACCGCCCCCTGGTGGCGCGTTGGTCTCAGCTCCTCCTCTCCAGCCCCAGTGGCCCCACCCACTGCCCCACAAACCCCGCCCACCTGCTGTGTCCATCCCTGGAGCTGAAGATGCTGCTGCGTGCCGGCATTCCGTTACAGTTCCGTGCGTGCGTGTGGCGCTGGCTGATTGGTTGCCGCACGCGGGCCGTGAGAGAGCAACACCCCGACCACTACCGCCTCCTCGTCCAACGCAGCCAATCAGCACCTGGCCCCGCCTCTCAACAGATCCAGCTGGACCTGCACCGAACACTCACAAGCAATCAGAAGTTCAGCTCCCCGCCAAGCCCCGCCCACGAGCAGCTGCGCAGAATCCTATTGGCCTTCTCCTGCCACAGTCCCACCGTGAGCTACTGCCAAGGCTTAAACAGGTAGACACACACACACACACACACACACACACTCATGCCTCCACTAAGAGCTGCTGCCAGGGCTCAAACAGGTAGACACACACACACACTCAGAAATCCCATGGGTCAGGGAATTTCAGGGAAAACATTGAATTTCAATACAGCCTTCAATTTTATATTAAAATTTATATACAAAGTCAGGGAATATCAGGAAATTTTGGTAATAGCATCTAGTTGTCCGCAAAATGTGATCTGTTTATGTCCATATTTCCATTTATTTCCCTCTTGGTCTTTATGGGGTATAATCTCCTCTCTCTCATGCCTTGCTTGAGATGTTGTGCTTTTCAAACCCAGGCGGTTTATTGTACAACTAGATTATCCATTATCGAATTGTGGGGGGGTGTAGTTACCCCCACCTGGAACTAAAACCTATTACACTTCAAACTCAAATGATCTACATGCCCTCTGAGTTTCACTTGGCCCGGTGTTTAGGTGGACCATGGCCCGGTGTTTAGGTGTACCATGGCCTGGTGTTTAGTGTACCATGGCCCGGTGTTTAGTGTACCATGGCCCGGTGTTTAGGTGTACCATGGCCCGGTGTTTAGGTGGACCATGGCCCGGTGTTTAGGTGGACCATGGCCCGGTGTTTAGGTGGACCATGGCCTGGTGTTTAGGTGGACCATGGCCCGGTGTTTAGGTGTACCATGGCCCGGTGTTTAGTGTACCATGGCCTGGTGTTTAGTGTACCATGGCCTGGTGTTTAGGTGTACCATGGCCTGGTGTTTAGGTGTACCATGGCCTGGTGTTTAGGTGTACCATGGCCTGGTGTTTAGGTGTACCATGGCCCGGTGTTTAGGTGTACCATGGCCCGGTGTTTAGGTGGACCATGGCCCGGTGTTTAGGTGGACCATGGCCCGGTGTTTAGGTGGACCATGGCCCGGTGTTTAGTGTACCAGGAATTGTTGACCAAGTTTACAATTGGCTCCGCTCGCTTGGTGCCTAACGGTATAGAAGGGCCTCTGAGGGCTCAGTGCTTAGTTGTAGTGAGGAGATGGAAATTTGGCATTTTAGTCCGGGAAAGTCATGGAAAAGTCTGGAAATTTTAAGTTTGACTTGACTTAAGTTTGACCCTGTACACACACACACTTCCACTGTGCACTACTGCCAGCACTTGGATACATACACACACACACACACACGCACTTACATACACACACACGCACACACACAACCCCTCTGTGAGCCATTGCCAGGGCTTAGACAGGTATACACACACACACACACACACACACACACACACCTCCACTGTAGACCACTGCCAGGGCTAAGACAGTACACACATAACACCACTGTTGAAAGTGTGCCGAGTGTGTGTGTGTGTGTGTTCAGGATAGCTGCCCTGGCGCTGATTGTACTGGAGGATGAGGAAGAGGCCTTCTGGTGTCTGGTGGCCATAGTTGAGAGCATCATGCCCCCTGACTACTACATCAAACCCCTACTAGGCTGCCAGGTAACTCACTCTCACCTTTAACCTTTGACCTTTACAGAAGAACTGACATGGACAAAACAAAGTTGATAACATTTTGATTATCAAAAATGTAAACAAATGAAGCTAAAAATATAAGGAAATAAAATTAAATGGATGACATTGTTTCCAGCACTTACGGTTTGTGCACAGACACACTGGGATATGTCACCATGTGCAGTAGAGGTACAGTAGTAAACCTAGGATAGGTAGGTAAACCTAGGATAGGTAGGTAAGGGTAGGATAGGTAGGTAAACCTAGGATAGGTAGGTAAAGCTAGGATAGGTAGGTAAGGGTAGGATAGGTAGGTAAACCTAGGATAGGTAGGTAAAGCTAGGATAGGTAGGTAAACCTAGGATAGGTAGGTAAAGCTAGGATAGGTAGGTAAACCTAGGATAGGTAGGTAAAGCTAGGATAGGTAGGTAAACCTAGGTAAAGTAGGTAAACCTAGGATAGGTAGGTAAAGCTAGGATAGGTAGGTAAACCTAGGATAGGTAGGTAAACCTAGGATAGGTAGGTAAACCTAGGTAAAGTAGGTAAACCTAGGATAGGTAGGTAAACCTAGGATAGGTAGGTAAAGCTATGATAGGTAGGTAAACCTAGGTAAAGTAGGTAAACCTAGGATAGGTAGGTAAACCTAGGATAGGTAGGTAAACCTAGGATAGGTAGGTAAAGCTAGGATAGGTAGGTAAAGCTAGGTAAAGTAGGTAAACCTAGGATAGGTAGGTAAAGCTAGGATAGGTAGGTAAAGCTAGGATAGGTAGGTAAACCTAGGTAAAGTAGGTAAACCTAGGATAGGTAGGTAAACCTAGGATAGGTAGGTAAAGCTAGGATAGGTAGGTAAACCTAGGTAAAGTAGGTAAACCTAGGATAGGTAGGTAAAGCTAGGATAGGTAGGTAAAGCTAGGATAGGTAGGTAAACCTAGGATAGGTGGGTAAAGCTAGGATAGGTAGGTAAAGCTAGGATAGGTAGGTAAAGCTAGGATAGGTAGGTAAAGCTAGGATAGGTGGGTAAAGCTAGAGCTGAGTATCGATCTGGAATGTGTAGACAGAATTGCTCTCTCTGGGGCCAAAACCCCAACCCTTGACTAA
>PYXC01001176.1:490000-500000 GCA_015244755.2 Tenualosa ilisha | reverse complement strand
ACACACACAATCTAATCTCTCTATGTACTGGACAGATATACACACACATACACACACACACACAATTAGAATGCCTCTCTAAGTACTGCTCTAATACACACATACACATGATTTGCATATAGCCTTAATACACTTTTCCAATCTTATTGAATATTGGATTAGTTATAAATCACCCTTATAGTCTATAATCTGCACAGGATTTTATTACAATCTAAATCTGTGTTAATCTGAACCATCTCTTTATGCATCATTACCCTGACCCATGACACCTTACCCTGAATCATGACATCATTACCCTGACCTGTGACAACATCATTACCTGACTCATGACATCATCACCCTGATTCATGCCTGTAGCTCCAGATCTGACAACTAGAGTAAGATGGACTGAGCTAAACCACACTAGCATCTAGGCCATAAACTCTCTCTCTCTCTCTCTCACACACACACACACACACACACACACACACGACCATAAACTCTCTCTCTCTCTCTCACACACACACACACACACACACACACACACACACACACACACACACACACAACCATAAACTCTCTCTCTCTCTCTCACACACACACACACACACACACACACACGCCCATAAACTCTCTCTCTCTCTCTCTCACACACACACACACACACACACACACACACACACGACCATAAACTCTCTCTCTCTCTCTCTCACACACACACACACACACACACACACACACACACACACGACCATAAACTCTCTCTCTCTCTCTCTCACACACACACACACACACACACACACACACGACCATAAACTCTCTCTCTCTCACACACACACACACACACACACACACACACGACCATAAACTCTCTCTCTCTCTCTCTCACACACACACACACACACACACACGACCATAAACTCTCTCTCTCTCTCTCTCACACACACACACACACACGACCATAAACTCTCTCTCTCTCTCTCACACACACACACACACACACACACGACCATAAACTCTCTCTCTCTCTCTCACACACACACACACCACACGACCATAAACTCTCTCTCTCTCTCTCACACACACACACACGACCATAAACTCTCTCTCTCTCTCTCACACACACACACACACACACACGACCATAAACTCTCTCTCTCTCTCTCTCACACACACACGACCATAAACTCTCTCTCTCTCTCTCACACACACACACACACACACACACACACGACCATAAACTCTCTCTCTCTCTCTCACACACACACACACACACACACACACACGACCATAACTCTCTCTCTCTCTCTCTCCACACACACACACACACACACACACACACACGACCATAAACTCTCTCTCTCTCTCTCACACACACACACACACACACACACACACGACCATAAACTCTCTCTCTCTCTCTCTCTCACACACACACACACACACACACACACACACACACACACACACGACCATAAACTCTCTCTCTCTCTCTCACACACACACACACACACACACACACACACACAACCATAAACTCTCTCTCTCTCACACACACACACACACACACACGACCATAAACTCCATGCAGTGGTTTGAAAAGCTGCTCTCCCACCAAACACAAGGGACTGTGTGTACAGCTTAAAGCATCTGCCCTCTGTCCAGGACTCTCATCAGAGACAGTGCACCGGGAAGGACCTCAACCAATCAGAATGGACTCCAGCTAATCAGTATGAACCCCAGTTAACCAGAATGGACCCCAGCCAATCAGTCAGGGCCTCATCCAATCAGAATGGACCCCCGCCAATCAGTCAGGGCCTCAGCCAATCAGAATGGACCCCAGCCAATCAGTCAGAACCCCAGTCAATCAGTGTCAAGTGGTGGTAAACTGAACATTCTGTCATTGAAATGCATTGAATTCATAGATCCCTGTTTCTGAACAAAATAGATAACAACATATGAAATCTATCTAAATGAAAAGTTTTCCAAATCAAACCCATGGGAAGACTATGGATTGGGCAAATCTAACTGCATTTGCACAGTATGGATGTATGGGTTTCATTCAGGGGTGGAGCCAGAGCAAGGGATAGGGTAGCACTGGACCCCCCTGGAATCTGATTGGCCACCCCAGGTGCCCCCCTGAATCTCATGTGCTAATACTGATGATTGACAGCTCACTGCACGTCTTTGTAAGAAGTGCTTTTTTTAAGGCGAGACGCGGCAGGTTAAATTAGAGATTATGGGCTAGTTTGCATCCTTAATATGTAATCTTTCACACTGCTATTAAGAAAATGTCCAGATTACACATTTAGTTGTTTTTATATTTTATTACACTTTGATGACTTGCGATTCACCAAATATTAGCATTCTAACGTTCCATGTCTTATTGCGACTGGTTTCTGACATATGGCAAATGTGGTATCGTTTCAAAGCAGAGATTATCCTGCATCACATTCTGTAATCCAAATATGGATAGTTTGGCTCCATCAACCACCAAGCATTAAAGTTTACAGGAGTCTTTTGAAATCTCATTGGCTGGGCTCGAATTCAGACAAAGCGATTGGTTCGAATGCATCACGTGGTATACTCTCACGCTTCCTAGTTAGCTCTCTGATGGACCTACTATTGAAATGCTATTATTGGGACTCCTGATGCTCATTGGCCAGACACATGTGAGAGAGTGGAAGCTATGGACGGCCTGCAATAACTAAGAGTAGCTTAGCAGAACTGCCATTGTGTTGCATTGCATTCAGAGGTCCAGAAAGTAGAAGTTTGTGTCACTACTTATTTCTTCCCAATTTCCAATCAGCCAGCTGATCTCAGCACAGCTTTTCAGATGGATAAATCAGCCAGTAATTTATTTCCAATCAGCCAGCTGATCTCAGCACAACTTTTCAGATGGATAAATCAGCCAGTAATTTATAGGTCAGTATTTTCTGAAGCTGAGGAAGTCAACCTCTGTTTGCTTTTCTTTGCTCTGTTTTCATTTGACCATAAATATTTTCTTTTTAGACAAGGACAACGGTGGATATGAAAATAACACAGAATAAACAAATAGCAGGCCATCCTCTCAGGAGAAAAAGTAGGTAAAAGGGTTTTTTATTTTGAGGTTACAAAACAAAAAAAAATAGCTGAACCTATAGTTACACCAAACCAAAACAGGCACGTTTAGTGTAATTACACCAAACACACACAGGCATGTTTAGTTTAGTTACACCAAACACACACAGGCATGTTCAGTGTAATTACACCAAACACACACAGGCATGTTTAGTTTAGTTACACCAAACACACACAGGCATGTTCAGTGTAGTCACACCAAACACACACAGGCATGTTTAGTTTAGTTACACCAAACACACACAGGCATGTTCAGTGTAGTCACACCAAACACACACAGGCATGTTCAGTGTAGTCACACCAAACACACACAGGCATGTTTAGTTTAGTTACACCAAACACACACAGGCATGTTCAGTGTAGTCACACCAAACACACACAGGCATGTTTAGTTTAGTTACACCAAACACACACAGGCATGTTCAGTGTAGTCACACCAAACACACACAGGCATGTTCAGTGTAGTCACACCAAACACACACAGGCATGTTCAGTGTAGTCACACCAAACACACACAGGCATGTTTAGTTTAGTTACACCAAACACACACAGGCATGTTTAGTTTGTTTTGTGTTGTAAGACATTTTGGACAAAAGCATGTGAAGGAGGTGGTTCCTGTCAACCCAGACCCGAGTCATTAAATAGTGAAGCTTGAATGCTCATCACCAGTCATGCTCTCAAGGATGTCACATGGATGCAGCACTTGGACACTACCTGCTCAGCATTAATTAGGGGACAAAGGTCATGGGCAGCTGACTTCTAATAAATGTAAAGCTTTGCAAAATTCTTACACGGGAGTTATTCTCAACAACCAGGCTCATTGGATCAGATGAAGGCAGAAATACGGATGGGCCTCCTCCACTACATGTCTAACGCAGACAACCTCTTGCACATCAGGTGCACTCCCTCCTAGTGTTTGTACAGGAGAACACAGGAGAACACAGGACGATGGTGAAATGGTGAAAGGCCAGGGAGCCGTAACTTTCATGCAGGGAATTTGTTGTCACAGGAGTTGAGTCAGAAGTTTCTTGCTGTTTATCCCTGCGTGTGTAGTGACAGCCTGCAGCATGGAGGCACTCAGAATGCAAATGAATGGCTCAGCTCTGTTACATGGGCCCAGTGTCAATAGTATGCAATAGTACAATAAAGATACATTGTATTGTATTATACAAGATCGTACTTGAAGGGGAAAGTGAGGTTGAAGCAGCAGCTGTACTCTGTCTCTGTCTCCAGCTCTAGTTTAAAGAGGAAGTGTCTGCTATGTCTAGTTTAAAGAGGAAGTGTCTGCTATGTCTAGTTTAAAGAGGAAGTGTCTGCTATGTGTAGTTTAAAGAGGAAGTGTCTGCTATGTCTAGTTTAAAGAGGAAGTGTCTGCTATGTGTAGTTTAAAGAGGAAGTGTCTGCTATGTCTAGTTTAAAGAGGAAGTGTCTGCTATGTGTAGTTTAAAGAGGAAGTGTCTGCTATGTCTAGTTTAAAGAGGAAGTGTCTGCTATGTGTAGTTTAAAGAGGAAGTGTCTGCTATGTCTAGTTTAAAGAGGAAGTGTCTGCTATGTGTAGTTTAAAGAGGAAGTGTCTGCTATGTGTAGTTTAAAGAGGAAGTGTCTGCTATGTCTAGTTTAAAGAGGAAGTGTCTGCTATGTGTAGTTTAAAGAGGAAGTGTCTGCTATGTCTAGTTTAAAGAGGAAGTGTCTGCTATGTCTAGTTTAAAGAGGAAGTGTCTGCTATGTCTAGTTTAAAGAGGAAGTGTCTGCTATGTCTAGTTTAAAGAGGAAGTGTCTGCTATGTCTAGTTTAAAGAGGAAGTGTCTGCTATGTGTAGTTTAAAGAGGAAGTGTCTGCTATGTCTAGTTTAAAGAGGAAGTGTCTGCTATGCTGGCAGTTGTTGAGAAATGGTGGCTTCACACACTTGTGACTTTAAATACAATGAGGACTGATGATATGTTCAGGATCTCAAAAGCTAATATTGTCCTGGAAATATAATGAGGTTATATAATATAATGAGTTTTCAGTGTTCAAGACGTAGGAATTCAGGCTGCAATGATGTCTGCCAGTTCAAACTAAAATGAGGAGTCTGACATGCACCAAAAGAACACCCATTTTCTCTCTGTTGAATTGCTCTTGCGCTATTCGTCACACATGCACACCCCAAACATGGCATAAAAGTGCATAATCTGAGCTTTAAAATGCTGCTAGTTTCTGTGATAATCTGAGCTTTAAAATGCTGCTAGTTGCTATAGTTGCTGTGATAATCTGAGCTTTAAAATGCTGCTAGTTGCTATAGTTGCTGTGATAAATAGTTCATGAGAAAATGAGCTTTGAAAGTAGGTACATGTAATCCGTTGTGCACATTGCATTCATCTCTATAACACCCTTTTGTCTGGTGAACTGCTCTCACAGTATTCAGAACACACACCACATATCATGTGAAAGTACACAGTCTGAACTTTACAATGGTATTAGATGCCAGTTACTGTGAGAAATGGTTCACCAGACAGTTAACTATGAAATTACGTTGCATGTAGGTTAATCATATTTTATTGTGCGTAACTGAATTCTTCTTAGTGCAATAACTCAAAAAACTTTAACCATCTAAAGAGTCTTCTTGCATCCAAAGCTAAAGATATTTCAAGCACAGTTATAGACTAAAATGATGCATTCTAGGACGTTGTAATCCAGTCTGAAATGTTCAGAGTTTGTTTGCTCCTCTGTAAATTGAGTAATTTACTTCAGGGCTGATCTATCTGAACATGTACATGCATGGCTGCATTATTTTGGAAGATAATATTTTAATGTAGACTAGTAAGCTACTTGATCTAAAATTAGAGGGATTTTCCATTGTGGGTGTGTGCACATGCACGTACACATATGTGTGATGTTGGCCTCCCTGAAAAAGCCTTGGCCACCCCCTATGTACAAAAGTCAATAAAAGGTTAATGGTATTAAGCTGGTACAGGATTGTCTCACGCTTCATCGATGGAGTGGCCTAGCTTCGTTTTAGCAATCACTGCGGGCTAGCAGATCTAGTGTGCAGCATTTTCAAGTGTGGTTTACCTGTGCTTGGCAGGAGCTGTGACGCGCATGCTCGAGGTACGCCATGCTTTGCATTTTTCATCCTTTTAAATAGTGGGGGAATTGTTCACGAGCTCTCGCTCTTTTGCGATTGTCCAATGACAGAGCAGATGAGATGTGACGTGACTGGCTCGCGCCATGTCTGATATTTTCTTTTGACTTTTATATTTTCAGCAATAAAAAAACAGGTTGCTTGTGGCGTCCAGCATTAACACAACAGACATCAACATGCCAGTTACAGCTTGTCAGATCATGCTAAAGAATGCATCTCATTTTCCGTGGACTCGAGCCTTTGTTACATAGTAGGTATTAGCATAAAGCTTCTGACCGCAGGCAAATATTGTAATATTTGAGCAACGTGTATTTCTGTGCAGAGCTATTTGAGGTGACGCGCTGCTGTTACACTAAAGTAGCCTATGAGGCAGGCACTTTGAACAATCATGGCACTCTTTCGATGCAATATTTTTGGTGATATCTTTTTAAAATCCCAAAATGTCATAGCGTGTTGATTTTATTTAAACCTATACACATATCGACCATCTAGACAAGGGCGGCAACCTTTTTGACATGTAATGCCAATAAATAATCATTTAGTTCCTTTGCGTGCCAATCAACAGACCAGTTGATTTTTACACACAATTATGGCGCCACATTTCCAAAATGAAAATGATGAATCCGTTCTAGCTGGATGCAAAGCAGCACTTTTTAAGAGCATGTTGATCTTTTTTTTTTTTTTTTTAATAAAAAATAAACGAATCATTCCAAATGAATAATTCTTAATTTCTAAGCACACAGCACTTCTACCCATAATATCCAAGAGGGGTATGCCCAAAGCACCGGGGTTTTTCTGCCATAACTGCTGCAAACTGATGAACAATCTTTGATGCAGCTGCTGCGCTGGGATGCATTATCTCAAGACACTTCAAGCTGAAAAGCCCTATATCTATATCATGACATTCAATTGCTTTATGAGTACAGTCATTAGAATGTATAAACAGTTATGAGTACTAATGTTATTAGCACATTATAAGCCTTATGAATGAATTTATAATGCTTTATGAATTCTGGATTCATAGAAAGTGTTACCGACATTCCTATACTAGTATAATGGGACGGAATAAAGGAATCTTGAATCTTGCTGTTTTGATGATGATGATTAAATAAATGGTCGAATGTATCTGTTTGTTTAACTCTGTTTACATAACTGAGACGCCCTGCAGTTGTGACAGCCGACCAGCCTGGGGGAGGAAATGTGTCAGTCAGTCAGCTGGAGTAGCGCCTTTATTGTTGATAATAAAGATACACTCACCACCACACAGCAACACACACAGCACACACACACACTCACACCACCAGACATTACAGGCTTTGGAAAAAACTTAGATGGGTTCTCAGGGAATGTGAAGGAAATAACGTAGATTCAGCACAAATAATATTTTAATGTCATTATCGTTTTGCTAGTTCACGATGGGTACAGCTGGGGCTTGACACTGGCAGACAGAGGCTCTGGTCCTGAATACTGTGGCCTGCTAGCGCCCTCTACTGCCAGGACTGCGTCCGCGAGTGAGCCGCGACAAGTGACTTTTATTTTGACAGGTATGAGCATCCTTGACAAAACGCGAGTTTGTCTTTCTCTCTCATGTGTAGTTTATTGGGTTATTTTTGAACTCATATGTTCACAGCTGCATACATGTAACACCACTCCAGCAACCTTTAACATAAGGATAAAGCGAAAACTATTCTTGGGCATAATGTCCAATAAACCGGAAGTCACAACCCGGATGTTGTCCGTCGGCTGTGCACCGGTGCAATGGTGTGGAGGGCATGGAAAGAGCTCCGAATGTGCACAGTGGCGAAAAGGCCTTTAGTCAGTGAATGCGGAGGTAAGTTAATGCACGCGTGATAGCCGGTTCCCACTAGGACGCATTCGTGAAACAGGACGGGAATCGAAGGGAGTTAAACTGCTGCCTGTAGCAGAATATACGAATCCCAGGCAAACCGGCAAACTTCAGTGAGTGTGAAGCCGTCCAATGGATCCCGACTTCGCCACAGACACTTTATTTCAGAGTCTGGATGTGGAGAAGCTGTCTGCCGATGCCGTGATGCACGACAAGCCGGAGATCACCGCTCCCAGGCGGGCGTACACACACACCAAGAGACGGGTCAGTCTGCGCTTCCATCCATTTTGTTTACATCCGGAGGTGCTCGTATGGCCGGATGGGTTTGGTGTTACGAGACTGGTGATGTGATGTGATGATGTGATAGAACAGTTGCCACTGTATAGAATAGCACTGTAAGCTACAGATAAGACATAAACTTCATATCTACTGCAAGTGTTGCTTTCGAAGGGAAATACACATAAGTATCTTGACAAAGCTGGACATTAGATGTGTTTTTTCGTTATAGAATAGTCATACACACGTTTTAAAAAAAAATGTTTAGAAAAGAAGAAGAAGCAGAAGTTGTAAACATAATTCTCTTACCATAAGGGCAACATCTGACCCTTGCCATCTCTTCACAGAGGGGTGTGAGGTTTTGAGCCTGCCACAAAAAATCCCATTTCAGACATCGCCAATCTTTCACTAAGAATCCCATGTTTAGACCAACGGCAATTCAGACAGATTGCAAGTGTCAGAGACAGATTATAGCTGCAGGCACACAAAACCTTTGGGATGCTAGTTCTGGAGAGAACATGGCTCTTGTTAAAACAGCCACATTTCTGGAATAGGTGACAGGTGCATTCTAAGCCAAGGCAGGCCTTCCTCAGAGAGACACTCTGTGTGACGGGGCTGGGAGGCATGGGTTGACTGGACACAGAAGGCCCCTACTTTTCCCGCCTCATGCTGCCCTGTGCTGCGTCCACCAGGTGTTTGCGGAGTTTGTGGCGTCCCGTAGAACGGCGCGACTCTGCTGGAGCTGCTGTGATGAGGCATTTACGGAGGCGGCGCAGGTCCATAAGCATGTGGCCCACACACACGCAGAGGAGGTGGAGAGGCACACACACCTGGCTCTGGAGCGCCTGCAGCGCCACCTGCTGGACAGCAAAGAGGAGGCGGCCCAGCAGGAGGAGGCGGGGCTAGGGGAGCGGCTGGAGGACAGCAGTGTGTGGATACCTGACGTCACACACACCCCCACCCAACAACTCATGGAGTAGGACCTGTGTGTGTGTGTGTCTGTGTGTGTGTTGCAGGCGTTATGGGCAGGTGTGTTGTAATACTGCTACTGTGAGCTGAGCCACCCTGAGCTGGATTGTGTGTGTGTGTGTGTGTGTGTGTGTTTGTGTGTGTGTGTGTTGCAGGCGTGATGGGCAGGTGTTGTTGTATTACTGCTACTGTGAGCTGAGCCACCCTGAGCTGGTGTGTGTGTGGCAGAGGGAACTGTGTCAGACGCTGCAACTCACTGGGAAGGTAAAGACGCTGATTGTGTGTGTGTGTGTGTGTGCACGTGTGGTGTGTGTGTGTTTATTGGAGGGTAGGTGTGTGTGTCACTGCAGAGACAGTAAGTAAGTAATTCTCTAAGTAAATGCTGAAATAGCTGGTGATACAGCAGTAGAATATGATGTGCTCATTAGTACTGCCATACTATGGTACCCAAGATATTACCCTACCTTGTGTGTGTGTATGTGTGCACGTGTGGTGTGTGTGTGTGTGTGTGTGTGTGTAGGTGCGTGTTGGTGCGTGTTGCTTCAGAAGGCATTAACAGTGTGTGTGTGTGTGTGCGCGTGTGTGTAGGTCCGTGTTGCTTCAGAGGGCATTAACAGTGTGTGTATGTGTGCGTGTGTGTGTGTGCACGTGTGTGTAGGTCCGTGTTGCTTCAGAGGGCATTAACAGTG
>PYXC01001176.1:437500-485000 GCA_015244755.2 Tenualosa ilisha | reverse complement strand
TAGGTACTGCGGTGTTCCCTGGGATAATTACGTGCTGTGCTGTCCTCCACTATGCTGCCAGCTGGTGCTGAGCTGTCGCAGGTGTAGAGAGAGCGGACACACAGCCTGCTGCCCCCCCTGCCAGAGAAAACAGCGCACACACACACACACACACACACCCAACTCCACACACAGGGAGGAGTGTGAGTGTACAGACACGCGGCCACGCATTCCCAAAGACACATGAAGACTCCCGCACACACACACACACACGCAGGTCCATCAGTGTGCAGATACACATGTGCCCTGTACATTCAAGTCCACCTTATGTGTGTGTACACACACATCCAGGCACATGAAAACACAAAGATATAAGGACAGATTTACACACGCACACACACACACACACACACACACACACACACACACACACACACACACACACGCTGAACTATGTGTTTTCTGAAGTCTTTGGTTTTAATGTTTTAATAAACCAGAAAATTGTACAGCTTCTTGTTTTTAAATGTAGAGAACGAGAATCAGAACTTATGCTGATGTACAGCTCTTTACACATTACATTTACACATGCACACACACACACACACACACACACACACACACACACACACACACACACACACACCACTTTCTGTGACCAGAGGAGCTCCATCAGTGTCCTTGAAGTGAGAAACTGGAATGCAATCAAAGCAAAATCAGCACACAATCTCTCTCTCTCATAAACACACACACACACACACACACACACACAGTACTTCTGGACTGCAGAAACTTCTATTAGAGCGGAATAGTGTAAGACACACACATCTTGAGGGTCGGCAGTTCTCTGTGCAGAGGCCTTGGTGTTTTTGGCAGGATCACAAGCCCATGGGTCTAAAAACACACACACACACACACACACACACACACACACACACACACACACACACACAAGTGTTTGTCATCATCAACATAAATGGAGCAGTCTGCCAAGGTCTGCAGTTTTCAGTTTTTGACCCAGCAGGAAACCTCATGTTGTCCACAGGGTCAAATACTGAAAACTGATCGGCTCTATGGGATTTGTTGTCTATTGGGAAATATTTGTCCAAAGTGAGTGTGTGAGGGAAAGAGTGTGTGTGTGTGTGTGTACACAAGAGAGTTCCAGACCTAGTGTATTTATCTCCCCCCTGTAGTGGGGGCTCCAGCGTGACTTCTGCAGTGTTGCTGCATGAGGTGAAAGGTCGTAAGGTCATTGGGCATTTACCTGAGGGTTGCAGCGCAGCAGGGGGAGGGGTCTCTAGGGCCAGTGGTACTGCAGGTACCAGATGACATCATTCTTCAACGCCGGGCCAAACAATGGGTTGAGCTGGGACAGGATGGCGATGAGCCAACTGTAACACACACACAGCCCCACCAGAGGGAGACACTTTACAACACTTTAGAAACACACACACTCTTTAGATCCCAGACCTAAACACACCTCACACACCAACCAGAGTGATGCTGCTCTAGACATGAATCAGTGGGCTACTCTGGGGCGCGACTGCCCTTCTCACTGTGTGTGTTCGTGACAACCCTGCTGGTGCTGTGGGCCTTTACTGAGGTCAGAGTCAAACAATGCAACATACACACACACACTGAGAGAGAGCTGTACAGTCTGCTCATCACACACACACACACACACACACACACACAGAGAGAGAGCTGTACAGTCTGATCACACACACACACACACACACTGAGAGAGAGCTGTACAGTCTGCTCATCACACACACACACACAAAGAGAGAGAGCTGGACAGTCTGCTCATCACACACACACACACACACACACTGAGAGCTGTACAGTCTGCTCATCACACACACACACACTGAGAGAAAGCTGTACAGTCTGCTCATCACATACACACACACACACACTGAGAGCTGTACAGTCTGCTCATCACACACACACACACACACACACACACACACACAGAGCTGTACAGTCTGCTCATCACACACACACACACACACACACACACAAACACACACACACACTGAGAGCTGTACAGTCTGCTCATCACACACACACACACACACACACACAGAGAGAGAGCTGTACAGTCTGCTCATCACACACACACACACACACACACACACACACACACACACACACACACACTGAGAGCTGTACAGTCTGCTCATCACACACACACACTGAGAGAGAGCTGTACAGTCTGCTCATCACACACACACACACACACACTGAGAGCTGTACAGTCTGCTCATCACACACACACACACACACACACACACACAGAGAGAGCTGTACAGTCTGCTCATCACACACACACACACATGTAAAAGTGGGATAATACTCTATTATGAACTATTATGAACCTTAGCTAAACCATAGGCAACTTATAGTCTGTCATGGTTACTACTGATTGTAATTTTTCTCCATGACCCCTGGCAGTTGGGTTGCCCCTTGAGTCATGGATCTGCCCAAGGTTTCTTCCTAGAATAACTGAACATAAGGGAGTTTTCCGTGCCCCTGTTGCTCTTGGGTGCTCCTTCTGTGAAGCGCCACGAGACAATACTATTGTAAAAAGTGCTGTGTCAATACAACTGAACTGAACTGAACTGAACACACACACACTGAGAGAGAGCTGTACAGTCTGCTCATCACACACACACACACTGAGAGAGAGCTGTACAATCTGCTCATCACACACACACACACACACACACACTGAGAGAGAGCTGTACAGTCTGCTCATCACACACACACACACACACACACACTGAGAGAGAGCTGTACAGTCTGCTCATCACACACACACACACACACACACTGAGAGAGAGCTGTACAGTCTGCTCATCACACACACACACAGATGTGTGATAGATGTGCCAGATGGTGGTCTGAGAGTGTGAGCAGTGGCACCCCTAGTGGTGATGAGTGGAAGAGCGCCACGCTGCTCTGCTCTCTTGTTGAATTATGGAGGATCTGCAGCTCCACTGGCAGAGAGGAAACATGGAGACGCTCAGCGCTGATGACCGACCGACTGAGACATACTGAATTATTCAGGACTACACTGAAGACAGACACCACCACAGACACTAACCCAGGCATAGACACTAACCCTAACACACTCACTTAGGCACATCTTGTCATCATATATCTCTTTAGTCAGGACTACATCATATACTGTATCTCTTTAGTCAGGACTACATCATATACTGTATCTCTTTAGTCAGGACTACATCATATGTCTGCAGTCTAAAGGTGTAGTGGGGACGTAGGGTACGAGATTTTAATGATGTAGCCCAATTGTAAACAAAGTCACACAGACCTCCAAAACCTGCGTTGATAGTATCATCACATTTCTTCATGGTCATCATAATGTTAAGTTGCATTTATTTATGACAATAGAGCGCTTAGCAAGGAGGTTTGCTTGACATTTGCTCATATATTAGAAATGAATGCCTGATATTACAAAAGTGACAAATAGCTTATACAAATGATTTACATTTTACATTTACATTTAGGCATTTAGCAGACGCTTTTATCCAAAGCGACTTACAAAAGAGGATAACATTCAAGCTACAACACAATGAACTAACAAGGAGTGCATATTGCTAACATAGAATCTGCGCTGTTTTAAGTTGAAAGTGCAATAGTGTAACACAATGTAGAGAAATTAAATTATTAAGTGCATTCTCAAAGTTTACGTTTACAAATGATCTGTTCCAAGAAGTGGGGGGACTCTGTACCCCCGTCCAACACCGACTACACCCCTCCTCCAGTCAGAACTAGTCATATATCTCTACAGTCAGGCCTACATCATTTATCTTTATAGCGTAAAGTCTTCTACCTGTCACCAGCCTGCAGTGAGGGCAGTTGTATTGCTGTTCCATAGAGCCCTACAGTGAAGTTTGACATCTGTATAACCCACCCAATGTGTGTGTTGTGTTAGTCTGTCTGCTCCAAACTCTACATGACAACTCTTGATGTTTCTGCTCCGCTGAGCTGGAGCTGTCTGCTCTGGATTGATCATTTTTTCCATTTACACTCTGTGTTAATGGAATGCCTTGCAGCATGTGGAGAGAGAGAGAGAGAGAGAGAGGAGAGAGAGAGAGAGAGAGAGAGAGAGAGAGTCACACCACAATGACACATTTCTGGAATAACGATACTTACAAGAGATAACAGCACACTGCCGTAAGCACCAGCATGGTGACAGTAACCCTGCGAGAGGCAGAGAATATCGCGTTAAGAGACACAAACAGACCATAAAAGCACTAAACCATCAATCACTCGCGCTCTCCTCTAAATACAAGATCTTCGCATTCAGCTCTGGCTTGGACAGCATTGGCGCAGTTCCAACGGGAAACGCGGAACATGAGGAGGAGAACTAAATTTAAAGTCCACCTGACGCACAAGCACGGGACTGGCTGGTAATTGCTCAACTTTTATTCAGCAAAAATCTCGCCCAGAGCCCACATATTAAAGCGTTATCATTTTTAGAACATGTCCCTTTTAATCTCAAACAACGAGACTAGACGAGACGCTGCACGGCAGAGGGTTCAGGTTTCATGGGTTTGTGGAAAAGTGGCAACACTTCAACAGGAACACAAGACGCAGTGCCGATGTCAGTTTCACTGAGCCGACCGTAACACTTTCATTCATTCAGTAACTACCTGCATTTGACGTGTTTAAATCAACCGTTCAATTTTGTAAAGCGAAATAAAACTTATAAAAGTTGTGTAGAAACTGTCTGTTCCGTTTCGGTGTCGTACGAGCAACGAGGCCACTCACCCTCTGTTCGGCCCTTTGGGAATAAACCAGGGCACCACACCGCCAACTACGCCCCAGAACACGGTCATCACGGCCACGGGAATAACGAGACGGAGCTCAGTCATTCTGGAGGTTTAACCGGGGCTGAAGCGACTTCACGCGGACGTTCAAACTGGGGAGAAACTTGTGCTGCTTCACGCGCCAGCGCCGCTGCTCTAAACACCAGTCGCGAGCCGACCTGCAAGCTGCCAGATGAGGAAGCGCGCGGTCACATGACCGGTCACGGTTGATTGGGGGCAAGCGAGTGACAGCCGTGACGGAGTGCAGCATAGACACAGCAGAACATCCCTGACATTGGGTGCCAGAGACAAGTGCATGTGTTCTCTGCCGTAACTCACCCTGGGGTGTCATGATCAGCACAGAGCGCGTTTATCCCGATTAAGTCCCTGCTCATCACAGCCTGATTTCGTCAACTTCAATCAGTAAACCGCAGTGTGATATTGAACACGGTGGCCTCCGGTTCATTCGGACCCAGCGGTGGCGACAGGCGTCTGTATTGGGTCGGATGCTGATCGGAGCCTTAAGTGGTCGCCCAATCCTAGAACTGGGCACCGCCGCGATTACTTTCCAAGGTCATAACATTTGATTAGGTGTCTGAACTTTAACTGTAAAGTGACGTAGATTAGAATAACACTATACACTATTAATACACCTATAGATTTCTAGATCTAAATATAAATTTTAAAAATGTAGGCAAAAGAAACCAGCTGGTGATCATGGACACCAATACATATGGTTTTCTACCTGCGCTCTGGATTAATTGGTTATTTAACCGTTTGATAACAATAACTATTTTCAGCAAGGGAAAACCGCACGCACACCCGGGATCACGGAATAAGAGTCCAGCGCGCTAGCGAGTTACAACTGAGGGTGTAAGTTTCACACGTCTGATAGCCTACCGGTCTGGTAGAGGGAGTTTACCAATGTTCGCAGCCAAACTAGCTGGCATCCGTTACCCTAGCACGCCACAAAATCGCTGCCCTACACCCTTTCAGAGCCTTTGTGAGACTGCCGGGTCTAAAGAGTGAGAACGTGCATGTGACTGGCCTTTCAAGAGCCAGAGGAGTGTGAAAGACACAAACAGAAGTACTGGTGTGTGTGTGTGTGTGTGTGTTTGTGTGTGTGTGTGTGTGTGTGTGTGTTGAAAGAGAGCGAGGCTGCAGCAGGGTTATTTTGTACAGTTTTATTGTTAACAAAAGGTCATGTTCACTCCTGCATCTTCTCAATGGTCTCCTCCTTGTATTTTCCCTTCTCCTTGCCGTCCTGCCGAGACTTGGCCTTGCGCTCCAGAATCTTCTTCCGGTCCTTGTCCAGCTTCAGACGTGTGATCACCACCTGTCACACACACACACACACACACACACACACACACACACACACACACACACACACACACACACACACACACCACACACACAGAGAGATAGAGACAGTTTGCATTGTGCACTGTCCATTGTACCAACACACCCTTTTACACACACACACCCCAGGAATTAGACTGATCCAGCCGCTGTCAAACCCACCTTAGCATGACTGCACTTCACACACCTCACAAGTGGTCAGTCGTAAACAAAGAGACACACACGACTGCTGCATGAGAGGCTTGTATACACACACACACACACACACACACACCAATAATACCAAATAATCACTTAACAAGGAACACACAACCAACTCTGAACTCAACCCAAAACACACACACATAGAGTCTGGTGCTCTAATGCTTACATAAACAAATGCACACACACTGTTCCAAAAGCTTGTTGTCCTCAAATGTTTCATTGCAAATACAGGCCAAAGATATCAGCTCAGAGCCACAGAGGCCCAAACCGTTCAAGCATTTCAGAGGAATTTGTTGTTTACCAACATCATTTAAGGACCACTAAAGTCATCACTGAGGCCAGAAACCAAACTGCCTCACACGCACGCCGCGCGCACACACCACACACACCACCACACCACACACACACACACACACACACAGCTACACACCGCCTTACACATGGTGTGAATAAGTTACTCACAGCAACTACTTCAAACACACACAACCAAGACGCAGCTCCCCCCCAGATTCCACACACAGTCCCTTCTTGGTAACAGTTTAGACGCTCGTCCAGCACCAGCAGTCTAGAGGCTTCAGATCCAGCAATGCACACACCTTCACTTGGCCACTGAAACTGGCCGCGCGCGGGCGGTGGTGGTGCAGGTGGTAGGGGTGCTGTTCGGCAACCGAAGGGTTGCAGGTTTGAGCCCCACTCTGCCTGACCCCATTGAAGTGTCCTTGAGCAAGATACTGAACCCCACATTGCTCCCGGTGGCAGGTTGGCACCTTGCATGGCAGCCTTCGCCACCGGTGTGTGAGTGCATGTGTGTGAATGGGTGAATGTGAGGCATACTCTGTAATGAGCTATGAGTACTCGTAGGAGTAGAAAAGCGCTATATACATTTAGTCCATCACACACACACACACACACGAGACACCCCATCCACACTCACTCAGTACTCAACACACACATGCACACTACCTGATGTGAAAATATGGATCACCTCACAATAGACATACACAACATACTCAACACTAGCCTACTTAACACACACTCCCACAAATCTCACAAACTGGACCTCTTAGGACACACGCACTTGGTGAAGATCTCCCCCCCTCTCTCACACACACACACACACACACACACACACCTCTATTGGAACCTCTGCTGCAACTTTCAGCTGTCCGTCGACCACAATGTCAACTATTCCCATCACAGTGTAACTGACCACCAATCAATAAGCAACTACTGCAATCCACTCCTACACACACACACACACAGAGGTAAGACATACACACCTTGCTGGGGTGGATGCCGACGTGTACGGAGGTGCCATTGGCCTTCTCTCTCTGCACGCGCTCAATGTAGATGACGTACTTCTTACGGTAGACCTGCACCACCTTACCAATCTGCTGGCCCTTGTAGTGGCCACGCACCACCTGCAAACACACACACACACACACACACAATAAATCAAGCAGGCATATCCCTTAAAGAGACGGAAGACAACTG
Source organism: Tenualosa ilisha (assembly GCA_015244755.2). Classification (NCBI taxonomy): domain Eukaryota; kingdom Metazoa; phylum Chordata; class Actinopteri; order Clupeiformes; family Clupeidae; genus Tenualosa; species Tenualosa ilisha. Next base: position 477,126 of record PYXC01001176.1, on the reverse strand, counting down.
TGTGTACACATCTTACATCTGTGGGTGAGGAATAGAGGTAGGAAGGTAGGTGAGTGTGTGTGCGTGAACACACATGTTATAACTGACTGAGGAATAGGTGTGTGTGTGGAATGGTCAAACTGGTCTGTGAAACCAGGGCCTGATGAGTGTGGATTGGGATGGACACACACCTTACTTGAGCTGGAGTATGTATGTGTGTCAGTGACCTCGCTGTTCTAGTGGATGAGCACACACCGGGCGTGTTTCTCTCACCTGGACGTCTTACACCTTATGGATGGGGATGGGTGTGGAGTGAGTGTGTGTGTGTCTGAGCGCAGCTCACCTGGACCTCATCGTCCTTGCGAATGGGCATGGATCTAACATTGTATTTCTGTCTCAGCTCCTTGGAGAGGGGGGAGGACATGATCTTCCTGCGGATGTGAGACGGGGCGTTGAAGTGCCTCTTGCGGTTCTTACGCCGAGAGGATGTGACGAAGGGATTCAGCTTCATGATGCCTGCAAACACACACACACTCTTTTCAGTCAGCATACACACACAGGCAAAGGCCAGCCTAAGATGCAAACAGGCTTCCACTCCTCAATGACACTGATGTTACCTGACCAGGCTTTCCAATGCCGCTTGCTTGATTCTCTCTCCAATAACTGTGCCATTCCAACATCCACACGTACTCATACACAGCAAGTCTACTTCCATCTAGCCGCCTCCAATACACACACTCCGCGAAAACAGTGTGAGCTACACATGCTAACTGGTCAGCTCCACTGTTAACGACCCTCATCTCACAGCTTCGCTAGTCTCATGCTCACCTCATCCTAAACTAACGCCAGAACGGCTTCCTAACAGCGTAGCTCCTCTATATGCCAAGCAAAGCTCAATCGCAAACCAAATCGAACTGCATGCCCGCCACCGACAGAGAAACAGCACAGGAGTTGAAACAGCGACACGTTTACTGCTAACTAGCCTCACAGCTCTTTGCCTTGCTACCAACAAGTCAAGAGTTAAACAGCCTGTAGTCCGAGTTACCGCAGCAATGCAAAGGGGACTCCACAATTCCAGTCCAAAACCAACAAAGCTTACATTAGATTACGAGTGTTACACGAAAGTGGCGTTTAGTGACGAGGAGACACAAGCTTATGGTGGGACAGAAACCTCGGCTCATATGCTAGCGGTAGCATAAGTCTTCTTGGCTGTAACTTCTACTTTTGTGTTCCTCTCGCTCTAATATTGGGATCTGATGGATAACCGTAACCAAAGGAGTGATTATTGGAATATGAAGCAGGACGGTGAGAAGTTCTACAAGGAGGATGGAGTTAGATGTTTTAATTCATACTAGCCAGAATCGCTTACCCACCCGATGCTCCGCTATGGCCGCCGGAAAAGAGACTCACAGGCTACTTCCGCTCAAATTAGTCGACGCTGAAATCTCGCGATAGTACACAACTGGGCACGATAATAAGACTCCAAAGACCTATACCTATCCGTGTCTATCACATTTTCACTCATTTCTTACGTCATTCATTATAATAACAATGTAGGAAGTATAAATATGGAGTTTGGAAGCGTTTTGAAGACGCGGTCTGTTTTCAGAAATTCTGCATGTACTTTTGGTGTCTATAACTGCACTATTGGAGTCAGGAACAGTTTTTACGTACGTTTGTTTAAGTGTGATTCAGTGTGCCAGTGAGCCTGCAGTACCATTTATAGCCGCTGGAGGGAAGCATGGGGCCTTGTCTGACGCTGGTGTTAGCCCGTCTCACGGTTATATAAATAGTTTACACAGGCCCTACAAAAGTCTTAATGATGGAAAATACTAGATAAATGCGTTTAATATGTAGTATGCATGATATCTGCAGTTATGGCATTGGAATCGTATGTACTCCTTTGCATATCTGAGGAGATCAGATAAGTTGCAAAGGGGCTGGAATTCAGAATTTAACACTGTTTAAGTAGCTTGTCATGGAAAGGTCTGGGAACGCCTGCTTTATAACCACTCATTAGTCAAATTCTAGTGGTAAATCCTGTTTATATCCATTCCTTAGTAAAACACTAGTGGCGAATCTCTGTTTCATTCATGTGGGTTAAGGCTACTCTGATTCTGAGGAGGGGACTGTAGGAAAAAATTCCTCGGGAACCCTACCGCCAATATCTTTAAAATAAGTCACGTTTTAACCTAAAAAATCAGGGACAAAGGTTTTCTTGAATTTTACCAGGGACAGACTACCAAAATCGGGGACTGTCCCCGGATTGTCTGGTCACTCTCTCAAATCTCTCTGGCTCACTCGCATGGGCTTCTCTGGTTCGTATGATCGATCTCTGCTCCGTTTTTGTGGACATCTCTAATTCGACATATCTTTCGCGCGGGCAACTCTGGTTGTGAAAAAGTGAATACTGTCTCTTTTCCTCTCTACGGTTCTAGCGCTACTCGGCTCGATTCCACTCGTTTTTTTTTTTGCTGTACCTGGAACCGGTTACGCGTTTTCATACCTGCTTCTGCCAGGTTCGATCCGTGTTGAGCCCAGCTGTCGTGGGCGTTGCATGTGGCGGTAAGGAGGGCCCCCACTTCTTGTAGCAGATCATTTATTTATTTCTCTCTTTTTAAATATTAGCAATTTATTTCTAACATCACTTCACACCTCAAGCAAGCCTCTCCAATTAGCCCGCTAAAGAAATGCAATTTAACATAGGATGACCATAATCAAATCGGTGATACTGTCAACGCAGGGTTTGGAGGCGAGTGTGACTTTTTTGCAATTAGTGAACAGACTGACGACCGCTGATTGGTCTGAGACGGCAGTCTCAAGTGGCAAGAGTCACCTTTTAGTTTGCATCCGAGCGAATCAACTTTGCTTGCCCCATCCGATCAACTTTAAAGTCGTTCGGTTATATTACTTGTCAAATTAAATATGTCAAACCATGAATTTGAACTACTGTGCTCCTTTTAAGAACAGTGTGCCATCGTGAAAGGTATCGTAGCTTTGGTTAAGAGCATGTTTAACCTCAATGAATAAAGAAAGGCAGGGATGCACACACACGCACAATGTGGTAGCCTCAGTGAAACGATAAATACATTTTGCACACCTCAATTCTAAAGGTGACGTTATTATTTCCGACGTTTCAGCCCCATATTCTTCACGGTAGACATAATTAGAAATTAACACGAAGTGCGCTGCGCGAACTTGTAAAATGGGAGAACTGTAGGCCTAGATAGGAAAGAGACAGACGCGATGAGAGAGAATGGCAGAGACAGCATCTTGGTCAGTTGGGATACCTCCCTGAAATTGCTTTTGGCAGGTTGGGATGTAGTTTACTTTGCCTCGTGCTAATTGAACACGGTCAATAACCATAAATAATTACCCTACACTTACGGTTCGTAAACAACAGTAAATGCCAGTTTGTGCTGTCCCTTGGCTCGCCCAGCACATGCGCGATGAGGAGGTACCAGTAACAGAAAACTAACCAAACCGAGTCCAGTCGAGCTGGTACCCCGTCATGCAAAAGCGCCACATTACATTTATGCATTTTAGCAGACGCTTTTATCCAAGCAACATACATTTGTCTATTACATCAGGGCTCCCTTAAAGCAACCTAAGGCTAAGTGCCTTGCTCAAGGGCACAATGGTGGCCATTTGAACCCACAATTTTCCAGGTTCTTGCATGCTAGCAAGGTTCCTTAACCACTGCGCCACACCACCCCTGTCACCCAATTTGATAGGTTACTATGACAATCTACACAATGTAACGGTTAGAAGTAATGTGTAGTTTGTAATTGTGATTTGTCCTAAAACCTTCAACGTCTGGGGAAGATGTCCATGAAGTCCAAGCGCATCCTATGGAAACTCACACGGAGCTGCCTACGGAGACTCAGCTCTGTTTGGCCTTCTGATGGTTTGATGATGATTGGCTGAAAATCCCTCCATCCATTAGCAGCGAGGGCAAAGGGACAAAAAACAGTTGTGTGTGTGTGTGTGTGTGTGTGTGTTTGTGCTGGCTGGGTGTGTTAAAAGTACGTTCTATATGCAGATGCTCAGCATAGAAGCAGTTCTTCAGTGTGGCGGGGTTAAATTAGCCGTAACCCTACACTACTTCCTCAATGTTAGCACACCAGTCTATAAACAATCAAAACAATCAAACATCAAAACAACCAAAAACAACAGGAGAAGAAAAACAATACTGAATAAACTCGTCTATGATGCCTGATAGGCCTATTTCTGCTCTCTCTCTCTCTCTCTCTCACACACACACACACACACACACACACACACAAACACACAAGAGGGATGATGGCTGAAGGGGTTTCTGACGCTATTATTACATCTGTCAGATCTGACATCTCAGATTGATGGTTTACAGACATGAGATGGACAGAGATAAAAATGGATAGTCTCCCTCTCTCTCCCTCCTTTGCACACATTTCCTCTCGTGGGATTTGGACATAAACTGGGCACGGAGTCGTTAACCCGTGAGCACGCGCGCAGAGGTGGGCTCCGCTCATTAATTCATTGAGGACGCACGGAGGCTTGTGGAGCGCGCTCTCCGGAACCGTGTTTTAATTGGCCCCGCGAGGCTGTCGCGACGGGCGATATGAAACCTTCTCAGTCAGTACGGGACGGCAGCTGTCAATCACAAACGCCTTTATAAAGTCTGTAGCCTCGCGCCTGCTGCTGGGGACGATAAGCTTCTCGTGCTGACAGGTGGCTGCGCAGCATTCATCGATCGGTTCTGCATTCCTCAACAGAAGACGCGCGCTTTGAACTTTTCACCGACAACTACAGCATCGCGAGCGTAACTGAATCTGAAGATTTAGATTCTTAGCAGGTTGGAAAAACATGGATACAGCGCCAGTTTCAAACGGGAGCGCGAGGAACAGTTCTGTCGACCAGCGTGTTTTCTTTGAGCCAGACGCACCGCTGCCATTAGAGCCAGCTGAGCTGCGCGTGATGATCCCGGTGATTCTCGGAGTCGTGGGCGTCTTGGGGCTCTCGGGAAACGTCACAGCCATCGGTGTCCTAATCAGTAACGCGCGCAAAGCGAAGCTCTCGCTCATCAACGCGCTCCTTCTCAACCTTCTGCTGGCGGACGGGCTCGTTCTGGCGCTCGTAGTGCCATCCAAAGCGGCGGTGCTCTCGCGGGTCGGTTGGCCACTGGGCTGGTTCGCGTGCAAGACGTACGACTGGTTGGCACAGGCGTGCCTGACGGCCAAGAGTGTAACCCTGGCGGTGATGTCCATCGCGTGCCACCGATACGTCAGCAACCCCAGCCGTGCGGGCGGCGCGCGCCCAGCGGGTCTGGCTCTGCTACTGCCGTTGCTCTGGCTGACCGCCGGTTCGTTGCCGCTGCCCGCTGCGCTCTACGCCACGCTGGCGGACGCCCCAGAGGGTCAGGGGGTGCGTGTGTGTGTGCAGCGAGTGCCTGATGGCTCCCGGCGCATCACGTGGGCGTACACTCACGCCTACCCGCTGCTGGCGTACGGCTGCCCTCTGACCCTGGCGCTCGCCCTCCTGTGCTGCTCCTTCCGCCAGAGCCGTCGCCGTGGCAGCAAGAGCCCCAACCTGCGCACGCAGATCCGCTCCCGCAAGCTGGCGCTCACACTGCTGGGCCTTGCCGTCACCATGGCGACGCTCTGGTTGCCTCAGTGGCTCTGGTGGGCGTGGGGTTGCCGCCAGGGAGCCGGGAGGGTGGGCAGGGGTCGCAACCTTTGGCTGGCTTCGGAGCTGCTGCCCCTGTCGGCGTCGCTTGTGGACCCCGTGCTGGTGCTGGCGCTGAGTGAGGAGTTTCGCCATGGATACCAGTCGCTATGGAGACGGCTGACGCTGCGACATGCCCCGCCCCCTGCCAAGCCCAAGCCCAGCCCACACACACCCACTGCACACACCTCTCCGAGACCACGCCCAGAGACCTCGCTCCCGCCCGCAGGCTCACACACACTCAGCGATGTGCACACACACACACACACTCACACAGACACTCAGACCCAGCCACTGGAGTCGCCGCCTGTAGACGGAGTTTTGCCCGACGTGGAGCAGTTCTGGCATGAGAGAGAAAACGCCTCACACACCGACAACAACGACCCCGTGCCATGGGAACACAACTAACACACACACACACACACACACACACACACACACACACACACACCGACAACAACGACCCCGTGCCATGGGAACACAACTAACACACACACACACACACACACACACACACACACACACCGACAACAACGACCCCGTGCCATGGGAACACAACTAACATACACACACACACACACACACACACCCACAACAACGACCCCGTGCCATGGGAACACAACATACACACACACACACACACACACACACCGACAACAACGACCCCGTGCCATGGGAACACAACTAACATACACACACACACACACACACACACACCGACAACAACGACCCCGTGCCATGGGAACACAACTAACATACACACACACACACACACACACACCGACAACAACGACCCCGTGCCATGGGAACACAACTAACACACACACACACACACACACACACACACACACACACACACACACCGACAACAACGACCCCGTGCCATGGGAACACAACTAACATACACACACACACACACACACACACACACCGACAACAACGACCCCGTGCCATGGGAACACAACTAACATACACACACACACACCGACAACAACGACCCTGTGCCGTGGGAACACAACTAACATACACACACACACACACACACACACACACCGACAACAACGACCCTGTGCCATGGGAACACAACTAACACACACACACGATACCTCACACACCGACAACGACCCTCTTAATACACATAATACACACACACACACATCATACCTTACACACCATGACACACACACTGACTATCCAGTGGAAACACCTGCAGAAGTCAGGCAACACATGCACACGCACACGCACACACACACACACACCTACACAAACATATGCATAACAAACACGCACACACAAACATAAAACCCATAACATCACACACACACACACACTGGTCCCTGCTGGGATAGTACGGTCCATTGTGGAGAAAGACTTTGACCAGTAGTTCTCATTAGCAACTGATAATTAGAATCTTAAAGAACATAATCATTAACATCTGAATTACTCCTGTTAATGAATTAAAGTTCATCTGCCCAATGAGTGTAAAAGAAGGGTGTGTGTGTGTGTGTGTGTGTGTGTGTAGACTGTGTATAGGGGTGTTTGTTTCTAGAATAGAGCTGGTCTCAGAGTATTGGTGGTGCGTTAGAACAGAGCCTTGAATCTTTTGGCCATGTAGTTGTGTGTGTGTGTGTGTGTGTGTGTGTGTGTGTGTTATCTGTAGTGTGGTTGGGTATTGGTGGTGTGTTAGAACAGAGCCTTGAATCTTTTGGCCATGTAGTTGTGTGTGTGTGTGTGTGGTGTGTGTGTGTTATTTTTGTAGGTGTGGTTGGGTAGAAATCCAAACCCTTTAATTATGTGAGTGTGTGTGTCTGTTTTGAAGTTCAAACCTCTTGCTTACAGGTGTGTGTGTGTGTGTTAGTGTGGAATTAGTGTTTGCAGGGTGGTACAGTATTAGTATTAGTGTGTGTGTGTGTGTGTGTCTCTGGCCATGTGTAACTCTGTTGTCCAATAGCTGAGGACTTTTATTCTGCCCCTTTCTCAATCTCTCTCTTTCTCACACACACACACACACACACTCGGGGGTCAAAGGGGTTTTACGCTGTCAGGGGAATTCTACCACTTCAGTACCTAGAGTGTGAGTTGAGTATTTATGTGTGTTTGAAATGGATTTCTACCACAGAAACACAGATTGGGACTGTTCTTGTGTGTGTGTGTGTGTGTGGTGTGTGTGTGTGTGTGTGTGTGTGTGTGTGTAGAAGTATTCTTCACTGAAGACAACGGTGATTTAGAGCAAATCTGTTTTTGAATGAATACTGAAATAAACGACTAATAAAAACAAGTTTGATTTTATTTGCAGTCAGCAGAAAAACATCCTTTATAAGAATACCAACACCTGGCCTTATATTACAGCAGAGAATTTATGCCCGATATACATGTGCCCCACACACACACCACACACACACGCGCGCACACACACCACACACACACACACACACGCGCGCACACACACACGCACGCGCCATCATGCAGTCTCTCCTACCCACACTCATCCATGTATAAAAATGACACACTGCCCATCTGTGTACACTGATGGTATTGGTCCAGGAATCGAAAACGGCATCTGTGAACACACACACACTATCTTGGCTGAGCACTTGTCCTGAGCCATCATGAAGGCAGTGTATGTGTTTGTGCATCTGTGTGATGGCATCTGTTTGTGTTGTAGAAAAGGGTGTTCAAAACATTAGCCATTTAAGTGTGTGTGTGTGTGTGTGTGTGTGTGTGTGGGTGTGTGTGTACCTGCATGCGCGTGTGTGTGTGTGTGTGTGTGTGTGTGTGTGTGTGTGTGTGTGTGTGTGTGTCAGCATGGCAGGCGTATGGCTGTAGTAAGGCATGTTCAGTGAGAGCATCAAGGGTTAGGGTTAGGGTTAGTGTGTGTTTGTGTGTGTCCGATGCGGTGGGTGGGGGCGGCGTGTGGGTTCTGATGCGGTGGGAGGGGGAGGGGTCCCGGCGTTCTAGCTCACTGATGTAGGGTGTGTGTGTGTGTGTGTGTGTGTGTGTGTGTGTGTGGTGTGTTATTTGGTGGGGCGGCGTGTGGGTTCTGATGCGGTGGGAGGGGGAGGGGGTCCCCGGCGTTCTAGCTCACTGATGTAGGGTGTGTGTGTGTGTGTGTGTGTGTGTGTGTGTGTGTGTGTGTGTTATTTGGTGGGGCGGCGTGTGGGTTCTGATGCGGTGGGAGGGGGGGGGGGTCCCCGGCGTTCTAGCTCACTGATGTAGGGTGTGTGTGTGTGTGTGTGTGTGTGTGTGTGTGTGTGTGTGTGTGTGTTATTTGGTGGGGCGGCGTGTGGGTTCTGATGCGGTGGGAGGGGGAGGGGGTCCCCGGCGTTCTAGCTCACTGATGTAGGGTGTGTGTGTGTGTGTGTGTGTGTGTGTGTGTGTGTGGTGTGTTATTTGGTGGGGCGGCGTGTGGGTTCTGATGCGGTGGGAGGGGGAGGGGTCCCCGGCGTTCTAGCTCACTGATGTAGGGTGTGTGTGTGTGTGTGTGTGTGTGTGTGTGTGTGTGTGTGTGTGTGTGTGTGTTATTTGGTGGGGCGGCGTGTGGGTTCCGATGCGGTGGGAGGGGGAGGGGGTCCCCGGCGTTCTAGCTCACTGATGTAGGGTGTGTGTGTGTGTGTGTGTGTGTGTGTGTGTGTGTGTGTTATTTGGTGGGGCGGCGTGTGGGTTCTGATGCGGTGGGAGGGGGAGGGGGTCCCCGGCGTTCTAGCTCACTGATGTAGGACATAAGAAGCTTGTGACGCTCCTCTGGAACACAGTCTAGAACGAGGTACCGACGGTCGTTCTCTAGAACCTTCTCCACGTCTCGCAGGTGCTGATCTGACTCCTGACACAACTTACGGGATCTGGGGGGAGAGAAAGATGACTGTAACACACACACACACACACACACACACACACACACAAAGACACATAGACACACGCACAGACACAGTGCCTGCGCACTCAAAGACACTCGCACACACACAAACTGTAACACTCACACAGACACACACACACATCCAGACAGTGAGAAACACTCACACAGAAACACACCCACACACACACAGACACACGCCTGCACAGACACACACTTGCGCGCACAAACACACGTATCTGCACACACACACACACACACACACACACACACACACACACACACACACACACACACAAACCTGTAAGTGAGAAACTTGGTTTCCTTGAGGAGTGCTCTGAAGTCAGCTTTGGCTGTGATGTATTTATCTCTGATGTAGTCCTCAAACTCCCTCTGACGCTTCTGAAGAGAGAGAGAGAGAGAGAGGGAGGGAGGGGGAGACAGAGAGAAGAAAGGAGATAAAATGATGAGAAGAAAAGCGAAGGAGAGAGCAATGTGTGTGTGTGTGTGTGTGTGTCTCACCCGGTCACTGCTGGAGAACTTGATGCAGCGTGGATCCTCCTTTATGATTTTTTTCACTTCCTTCCATGAAGTGGTCAGAGTGATCTAGTCAAACACACACACACACACACACACACACACACACAACCAAAAGAGAATTAATGACCGTGGGTGAAGCCCTACAGTCACCCTAATGTGAAGTATATAAACTGCTGTATATTTCTGCACTAATGCAAGCCAGCACTGTGCCTCTTGTAGAAAACGAAGATAGATTTCCCTTTTAGACAGCCAGCACAGTTAGCACAGTTAGCACAGCCAGCACAGTTAGCACAGCCAGCACAGTTAGCACAGTTAGCACAGCCATCACAGTTAGCACAGTTAGCGCAGTTAGCACAGCCATCACAGTTAGCGCAGTTAGCACAGCCATCACAGTTAGTACAGCCATCACAGTTAGCACAGTTAGCACAGCCATCACAGTTAGCACAGTTAGCGCAGTTAGCACAGCCATCACAGTTAGCGCAGTTAGCACAGCCATCACAGTTAGCACAGTTAGCGCAGTTAGCACAGCCATCACAGTTAGCGCAGTTAGCACAGTTAGCACAGCCATCACAGTTAGCGCAGTTAGCGCAGTATGGAGCGATGGTGGCACAGGTGGTAGAGGAGGCGTTTGGTGGCCCCCGGGTTGGAGGTTCCAGCCCTAACGCTAACAGTTAGCTAAGATAGCTTAGACAGCTATCACAGTTAGCTAAGAGTTTTTACTTTTAGCTCTAATTAGCTAATCATTGCTGAAACTCAGTGGAGACTTAATGCAAATACTGGGAGAGAGAAGGACATCATTTTGCCTAGAAATCATTGAAACGTTGATCGTCATATTGTGGACAGACGACCAACCAGGTCAGCAGACAGAAGGGAGAAAGCCCGCCTCTCCCTCATCACATCACCAGCTCCTAAACCGCTGTTTGTATACATGCACACACACAAACCTACACACACACACACACACACACACACACACACGGATGCACGCACGCACGCACAAACTGCTGGGGCTGGGTAAACTGTTAAAGTCCATCTTAGCTAAACAAATTGGACAGGCACTATAATCATTAGTTTGTTTATATGACATTTGTAAAAACATCCAAACCGCATTAAAGGAGAACTGGTCATTTTGAAATTAAAGGAAAACTCTGGTCATTTTGAACCCACAGCCTTGTTGTTTGCAGTCAGTAGGAAAAAATCTGTGAAATTTGGTAAACCAGATTGAAGGACCTGCAGAGACCTTCTCAAAGACCCTGACAGTCCACCACTAAGACACCCACACCCACACACGCACTGTGTTTGTGTCATCCAGTAGCTGTCTGAAGAGCTCTTTCTTCTTCTTGGTGAGGTTCTCCACATGTTCGTTAAAGAGCCGCTCCTTCTCCTCGCGCTCAAGCAGAGACGACAGCTCCCAGCGGTGGTCCTTCCGCAGCGCACGACGCGTGTCTGACCACGCCGCATCTGAGGACCGCACCTAACACACACACAGTCATGGGACTTTTCAAGAGCTCTTATGTTATTGTCTCTCCCTGTTAATCTTTGTGTGTATGTGTGTGTGTGTGTGTGTGTGTGTGTGTGTCTCATCATGTCAGACATGAGTGCTTTAAAGTGCTGGATGGCCTCTTCTCTCTTGTGCTGCTCTCTCTCTATGCTGATCTATATATGTGTGTGTGTGTGTGTGTGTGTGTGTGTGTGTGTGTCTCACCATGTCAGACATGAGTGCTTTAAAGTGCTGGATGGCCTCTTCTCTCTTGTGCTGCTCTCTCTCTCGGCTGATCTATATATGTGTGTGTGTGTGTGTGTGTGTGTGTGTGTGTGTGTCTCACCATGTCAGACATGAGTGCTTTAAAGTGCTGGATGGCCTCTTCTCTCTTGTGCTGCTCTCTCTCTATGCTGATCTATATATGTGTGTGTGTGTGTGTGTGTGTGTGTGTGTGTGTCTCACCATGTCAGACATGAGTGCTTTAAAGTGCTGGATGGCCTCTTCTCTCTTGTGCTGCTCTCTCTCTCGGCTGATCTCTCGGCTCTGTTGGCTCCGAGCCTTTTGCACCTCCCGCTCTCGCTCCCGTAGGCTAGCTTCCGCACGCGCCGCACGCGCCTGCTCACGAGCCTGCTCAGACGATGGGTTCTACACACACACACACACACACACACACACACACACACACACACACACACACACACACACACAATATATGTACGAGATCAAATATAGATATAGTAACAAAGATGATGTCACATATTCACATACTCTGTTAGCACCTCATGATAAGTCATCATACTCATTTATGATTGCACAGATATCTGACCGCAGGACACATGCCAGTGCACATGTCTGACCGTAGGACACACACTAGTAGACATGTCTGACCGTAGGACACACACTAGTAGACATGTCTGACCGTAGGACACACGCTAATAGACATGTCTGACTGTAGGACACACGCTAGTAGACATGTCTGACTGTAGGACACACGCTAGTAGACATGTCTGACTGTAGGACACACGCTAATAGACATGTCTGACTGTAGGACACACGCTAGTAGACATGTCTGACTGTAGGACACACGCTAGTAGACATGTCTGACCGTAGGACACACGCCAGTAGACATGTCTGACTGTAGGACACACGCCAGTAGACATGTCTGACTGTAGGACACACGCTAGTAGACATGTCTGACTGTAGGACACACGCCAGTAGACATGTCTGACCGTAGGACACACGCCAGTAGACATGTCTGACCGTAGGACACACGCCAGTAGACATGTCTGACCGTAGGACACGCCAGCAGGCATGTGGCCGTTGTGTTAGCCACCCAAGACTCTTTCGAAAGTCCATGACCACCTCCTTGGTTTTTCTGGTGTTGAGGGTGAGACTGTTGCCGTCAAACCACTCTTCAGTTGCTTCTCATTTAGGACCAGCTTCTAAAAGCTTTTATTTCATGAGTGTGCTTCAACAGCTCAGCAGCGAGTAAACACACACACACACACACACACACACACACCCTCCTTAGCAAGCTGGTCGATGCAAGAGAGTTCCTCTCGTGTGCTGATACAGCTTGGCAGCAAGTAAACAACTACACACACACACAAACAACCTCCTTATCATGTTGGTCGATGTAGGTCGGTGTGTGTGCTAAAATAGCTTGGCAGGAAATAAACAAACAAACAAACAAACAAACAAACAAACAAACAAACAAACACACACACACACACACACCTTGGCAAGCTGGTCAATGTAGGCCTTAAAGAGTTCCTCTCGTGCGTGTGCTTCAACGGCTCGGCAGCGAGGATCCTCCTCCAGCTTCTCCTTCAGTTTACTCCAGCGCTGGCCCACCTCCACAGCCTGCTCCTCACACAGCGCAAAAAAGTCCTGCCTCACCTGCACACACACATACACCCACACACACACCAGCATGGAGTTAGTAACTGTGACTGGGACATGGCAGCTGGATGCTATGTTAACGACCCCCCCCTGTATTGGGCTCTCTGGTCATGTCCTCAGATGTCCCAGAAAACAGGCATTACTCTTATTTTAACTATTGACAACTTCACCTTTTGGTGTCCTACAGGGATCAATTTTCGAGCCACTTTTGTTTCATCTGAACATGTTGCCAAATCTTTCAAGAGTACAAGCTGCCTTCTCATAACTATGCTGATCCCATTTGACTTGGACACGCACAATAAAACACATCTCAAGTGCATAACTTGGAATCACAGCAACAACACACTTCAGGCCTGTCTTTCAGAACAGTCTGTAAAAAGTATACTTATAAGTATACTTTCTTTATACTTTTCCCTATACTTTCCTCTTAAGTTAAGACACTTTGAATGTAGTAAAAGTGCCACACACTAAAAACATATTAGCGTGCCCCTGTTTACCAACATACATTAAAAACATATTAAAGTGTCCCTATTTACCAACACGCAACACAAATATTAAAGTGCCCTTTTCACCTGGGCCGTGATCGCATGGGTACTTGGAGTGTTAATAAACACTCAGTTTTAGACAGAGTCATTGTGTTTTTGTGAGTGTGTGTGTGTGTGTGTGTGTCTTAAAGGCCTCCTCTGGCGTTTCTTCCCGATTCACCCATCTGACATTTCTCTCTCATGAATGTTTGATATTGACCTTTTACCACACACGCGCACACACACACACTCTCTCCGACAGGTTATCCTCCAAAGTGAACTCCCTCACTCTGTCTAGTTTAGGTGCTCTGACTCCTTCACTCTGGCTGTACTGGGATCAGTTAGAGGCAGACACACACACACACACACACACACACACACACACACACACTATTTAGTGCAAATGTTCTGACTCCTTCACACACAGAAATCTGGACCAATGCTGCATTAGGGAGGAGGGAGGAAGTGAAGTAGTGAGGTCATATAGAGGTCGTGTCTCTAACCTTGTCCTGGCGACCCTTGCTGTTGTCCTTGTCCTTCTTGCGGAGGCTAACCATGTACTCATTATAGAGGGTCTCTCGGTCCTTCATCTTCTCAATGGCCTTGAAGCGAGAGTCTCTAGCGTGGCGCGCCGCAAACTCACTAAATGTGCTCCTGTAACACACACACACACACACACACTTAGTTAGAGTCTTTACTGACGCACTGCAACTTCACTAAACATGCTCCTGTAACACACACACACACAATTAAACTGAGTCATTACCATGATGCGAGGCACACTCACTAACTGTGCTCCTGAAACACACACACACACACACACACACACCTGAGGCTGAGTTTGGACTCGTCCATCATGGTTTTGAAATCCTCTCTGGCCTGAACGAGCTCACACACACACACATACACACACACACACACACACACACACCTGAGGCTGAGTTTGGACTCGTCCATCATGGTTTTGAAATCCTCTCTGGCCTGAACGAGCTCGCTCACACACACACACACACACACACACACACACACACACACACACACACACACCTGAGGCTGAGTTTGGACTCGTCCATCATGGTTTTGAAATCCTCTCTGGCCTGAACGAGCTCACACACACACACACACACACACACACACCTGAGGCTGAGTTTGGACTCGTCCATCATGGTTTTGAAATCCTCTCTGGCCTGAACGAGCTCACACACACACACACACACACACACACACACCTGAGGCTGAGTTTGGACTCGTCCATCATGGTTTTGAAATCCTCTCTGGCCTGAAGGAGTTTATTCTTCTTCTCTTTCCTCTCCTCTTCAGCACGAGTCTTTACGTACTGGTCAAAGACCTGGAAGTGGGAGAGAGAGGGAGAGAGGGAGAGAGGAAGAGGAAGAGGAAGGGAGTGTTGGAGAGAGAGGGAGAGAGGAAGAGGGAGGGAGTGTGGGAGAGAGAGAGAGAGGAAGAGGGAGGGAGTGTGGGAGAGAGAGCCTTCCCGTTTAGAACCAGCTTCTCATGTAGGACCAGCTTTTCAAAGCATTTTACCACCACGGCGGTTAGTACAATGGGTCTGTAGGCATTGATGATGGTGGTGGACTTGGGGACAGGATCTACAAATATATCAGAGGTGACTCCTCCATTAAGGAAAAAAAGAACTTCCAGAAGAAATTGATAAAAATCACAGATATTTAATAGATAAATACGCAAAAACAGCTGGAATAATTCTATACCAAAATATCGTCCTCCCTTATTCCCTCATTGACATCCATTTACATTTACATTTAAGCATTTAGCAGACGCTTTTATCCAAAGCGACTTACAAAAGAGGATAACATTCAAGCTACAGCACAATGAAAGAACTAACAGAGAGTGCATATTGCTAACATAGAACTGCACTATTTTAAGTTGAAAGTGCAATAGTGCAATAAAGTGCAGCATAAAAGAGAAGTTAAGTACAAGTTGTTAAGTGTTTCTTGAAGGTGGAGAGGGTATCAGTTGATCTGGTAGCACTTGGAAGGTCATTCCACCAGCGTGGAACAACACATGAGAAGAGTCTGGATTGACCTGGGCAAGATGTTGGCCGTGCTAGATAACGTTCCTTAGAGGAGTGAAGTGGTCAGCGGGTGACATAGGGCTTTAGGAGAGTATTCAGGCAGATGGGAGCAGAGCTATCAGTCACCCTGTAGGCCACCATAAGTGCCTTAAATTTGATGCGAGCAGCCAAGGGTAGCCAGTGGAGGTCAATGAACAGAGGTGTGACCTGTGCCCTTTTTGGCTGGTTAAAGACCAGACGTGCAGCTGCATTCTGGATCATCTGTAGCGGTCTCACCGCACAGGCTGGAAGACCTGATAGAAGGGCATTGCAGTGGTCAAGACGAGAGATAACCAGGGTCTGTACCAGGAGCTGGGTTGCATGTTGGGTTTGGTACGGCCTGATCTTCCTTATGTTGAATAGGACATCTATTATAAACACTCCGGGTGATTCTTTTAACATGGAGTCAATGGCAAAAAGGGAGGAACATCCCCCCTTTGGGCGGGTCAGTTCAAAATGCTCGTCTGTCATCAATCAGCCAATCACTTGAGCTGCATACGCAAGGTCTTGTACTACTGTCATTGTCGACAGACCTGTCATTCGTGAAGGTGCCGACGGCGGAGAGTTTGAACCTTCATAGAGTTTTACGTTGTTGTGTCAATTAAAAAAAGGATGGAAAAACTAAATGTTGTATTCATGATGTTAAAACCCCATTTCACACACTGGAGGACGATGAGAAGGTGAAAAGCAAAACAGAGGGGAGACCAGTTCCAAAAATTGACACTGAAAAAGCGAATGGTAAAGTCAGTGTGTTTAACACCACATGGTATGAAAGATCCCCATGGCTAACTGCCAGTGTTACCACTAGTCGCCTATGCTGGCCTTGCCTGTTGGTAGGGAAATCTCAAACATGGTCTGTGCAGGGATTTAGTGACCTGAAAAATTTGGACGGGGCCACCAAGCGTCACGACAAGTGCAACTACCACGTTGGTGCAGCTATTCGCGTCAAATTGCTAGGTAGCGAGCCCGTTGATCAACTTGTGGATGAGGGTGCCCGGTTGCAAGTGGCACAGCACAATGCTAAAGCGCGTCGTAATAGGGATACACTGAAGCGTTTGATTGATGCTGCGGCGTATTTGGGCGTGCAGGAGCTGGCATTTAGGGGACGGGATGAAGGGCCAAACTCAGATAACAAGGGCAACTATGGGAGTTTGCAGAACAGCTGCAGTCTTCTGGTGTTTCAAAATCATTTCTGCCACTTTCACAGTATTTCAGTGTAGAGCACAAAAGACAGCTGACATCACCACAAACCAACTATACTCATTGCACTGTATGGTATTTCCCATGCTGACATGTGTCCTCAAAAAACAACTGAATTTTATTTACCACAGCCCCCCTAAGAGCAAGCACCAAGACACCTTTCTGGTTTTGTAATTCTCTCTCTCTCTCTCAACAATCCACCCATCCATTTACCCGCTCATTCACCCGTCCTCCCCTTTTTTTGTGACCACCAGTCGCCACTGATATATATATAGTTGCTGAGTTCAGGTAGTGAGGGACGGTGGGTGTGTGTGTGTCTGTGTGTGGGTGTGTGTGTGTGTGTGTCTCCTCACCTGTTTTCTCTCTTTAGGGGTGAGTAACATGTAACGTGGGTCAAAGACGATCTTATGCAGTTCCTTATCCCACGTGGAAAAGGCAGACACCTGAAGGAGGGAGAGAGGGGGGAGGGAGAGAGAACGGGGGGGGGGGGATGGGGGGGATGAACAAAGGGAAATGAAGGCTAGACAGTAAAAACACAGTTCAATTCAATGTCTTAAAGCTTTGTTAGCTGCTGATGTAACGTTTGTATGCAGCACAACACTGGTGGGCTTGGTAGCGTGTGTCCCCAGGCTAAAGCTTGGCCAACAACCCCACTCCCACATGAGCTCCAATGCTTAAGGATATACAGCAGGTGTGTGTGTGTGTGTGTGTGTGTGTGTGTGTGTGTGTGTGTGTGTGTATCCTGCTGAGACGAGAGCAGTATGGTGTGTTTCATCCCTAATGAATGACGTTCCTCACAGACCCCTTTGCTGCCACACACGCACAAACACACACACACACTGTTCCCCGTCTGCTCCTCAACATGCCTCTCCACAGTCCAATAATTACCATCAAACACACACACACACACACACACACAAACTGATACACTTAAGACTCTCACTAATTACCAGCACACACACTGCTCACTGCCTGGAGAGCTCCAATTAACCACACACACGCATGCGCGCACACACACACACACACACACACACACACACACACACACACACACCCCACCCTGTCTAAGGCTGCATGTAGTGCGTCCAGGCCTTGATGTTTGGCCTTTCAGGAATCAGCTTTCATCTCCTCAGGCCTGCAAAGGCCAGTCCACACGTTCACCTCCATCACCCCTCTCTCTCTCTCTCTCTTCCTCTGTCTCTCTCTGTCTCTCTCTCCGTCTATGTACCTCTGTCTCTCTCTCTCTCTCTACCTCCCTCTATGTGCCTCTCTCTCTCTGTGTCTCTCTCCCTCTCTCCGAGTCTCTCTCACTCTCTCTTCCTCCCTCTGTGTCTCTCTTTCTGTTTCCCTCACACTCTCTCACCCCCACCTACCGCCCCACACACACCTCACCCCCCACCCCATTCTGACACTTGGCCTGAGTTCTGAAAGACTCTGTGTGTGTGTGTGTGTGTGTGTGTGTGTGTCCAAAGGGCAGAATAAAAACAGAGATTTAGGAACACTTAAGGTGTTGCCATAGTAACCTCTGATCAGACCTCAAAGGCAGTGAAAAGGATACTGGGTAGAACCTCCTGCTCCTTCTATACACACACACTCATCCAGACAGATGTTAATATACACACATACACATACAAACACACACATACATTCCACACAGATGTACTTCCACAAATAGACACAGTCATTCTGGACACACACACACACACTTGACAGGTGTACACTCACACAAACACAAGGAATGAAGCAATTAATACATTTTGCAAATCAAACTTTAGCAATTAATTAATCGTGGCCTTGTGATTAATCGTAACCTCCCTACATCGTGTGGATGATGTCATTCTTTAAAATCTCAAATGTGACTGACAGACAGAGTGGTGTGACTGACATGGAGCAAAGAAGAAAGTCACACCAGCGCTTCACACATGAGGACAGGGGCGGGAACTGAGAGGATTTGATCAATATCAATGCCATTGGCGATTCTGATTATTGGTAAAAATCAACTATATTATCAATTCCTTAATGTTTCAATATCAGTACATAGGACAATAATACGGCTTCTATCACTAAGGTGGCGAGCAGGTTACTGGAATGAGGGAAACCCATACAGAACTGTGTTCTCCATTTCAATTCTGTATTCCAAAAACCCACTGACCCAAACCCAATGTTGGCATTGATAAGAGGAATTGATCATGTCAAACGATACTGGTGAACTGAAGTATTCAATTCTCCATTCTACGGGGTCGCTGCAGTTACTGTTTAGGACTGCACAGCTTTGTATTTATTTCAATTAGAGCTATGTAGTCAACTGAATCACTAAAGGTGCTTGTAGTCAACTGAATCACTAAAGGTGCTTGTAGTCAACTGAATCACTTAAGGTGCTTGTAGTCAACTGAATCACTAAAGGTGCTTGTAGTCAACTGAATCACGAGAGGTGCTTGTTGTCAACTGGATCACTAAAGGTGCTTGTAGTCAACTGAATCACTAAAGGTGCTTGTAGTCAACTGAATCACTAAAGGTGCTTGTAGTCAACTGAATCACTAAAGGTGCTTGTAGTCAACTGAATCACTAAAGGTGCTTGTAGTCAACTGAATCACTAAAGGTGCTTGTTGATGGAGAAGGCGCTGGAAATCGCTCTCTTATTTGTGTTTCTGTTTATTTTCATGGAGACTAGCCATGCAAACCGGATTATTTTCAGCAGAGAGCAACTGTTTTCTGCTAAGCACCAAACTTAGAAGGAAAAGCAGACTGGATAAAAGCAGACGGGAGAGACGCAGACGGGATAAAAGCAGACGGGAGAGACGCAGACGGGATAAAAGCAGACTGGATAAAAGCAGACGGGAGAGACGCAGACGGGATAAAAGCAGACTGGATAAAAGCAGAAGGGAGAGACGCAGACGGGATAAAAGCAGACGGGATAAAAGCAGACGGGAGAGACGCAGACGGGATAAAAGCAGAAGGGAGAGACGCAGACGGGATAAAAGCAGACGGGATAAAAGCAGACTGGGTAAAAGCAGACGGGATAAAAGCAGACGGGAGAGACGCAGACGGGATAAAACCAGACGGGATAAAAGCAGATGGGAGAGAAGCAGAGGGGAGAGACGCAGAGGGGAGAGACGCAGACGGGATAAAAGCAGACAGGAGAGACGCAGACGGGATAAAAGCAGACGGGATAAAAGCAGACAGGAGAGACGCAGACGGGAGAGACGCAGACGGGATAAAAGCAGACAGGAGAGACGCAGACGGGGTGCACTGGGGCGACTTCGCCAGTGGGGATTTTGTTGGGGACATTCCGTCCCTACCCAACAAAACAGATGAGCTGCTCACTCTGCTTCACTGCAACCTTGCACAGCCCACCCATGTCTGGACTACATCTACCGGGGTTCTGCTTACACTGTGCACATGGGCAGGAAAAGCCATCAGGGAGGATGAAACATGGTGGAATTTGCTTCTACATAAACAAAGGCTGGTGAACAGATAGTACAGTGCTCAGTAAACACTGTAGCCCAAACTTAGAACCACTTTTTCTGAACTGAAGTGGACTGCTGAGTCTGCATTCAGAACAGTGATGAAGTGGACTACTGAGTCTGCATTCAGAACAGTGATGAAGTGGACTACTGAGTCTGCATTCAGAACAGTAATGAAGTGGACTACTGAGTCTGCATTCAGAACAGTAATGAAGTGGACTACTGAGTCTGCATTCAGAACAGTGATGAAGTGGACTACTGAGTCTGCATTCAGAACAGTAATGAAGTGGACTACTGAGTCTGCATTCAGAACAGTGATGAAGTGGACTACTGAGTCTGCATTCAGAACAGTGATGAAGTGGACTACTGAGTCTGCATTCAGAACAGTGATGAAGTGGACTACTGAGTCTGCATTCAGAACAGTGATGAAGTGGACTACTGAGGTGAAGGAGGAGCTGCAGGACTGTTTTGACTGTGCAGACTGGAGTGTTTCTGAAGATGCCACGGCTGACCTGGACAAACTTAATGACACTGTGACATCCTACCGTAGTTTTTGCAAGAGTGTACATGTGCCAACAAAGACTTTCTGCATCTTCAACATCAATAAACCATAGTATTAGTCTTAAACACCAACAAACCATAGTATTAGTCTTAAACATCAATAAACCATAGTATTAGTCTTCAACATCAATAAACCATGGTTTCAGTCTTTAACACCAAAAGACCTATACACACTTTTAGCAACATGCTAGTCCACTGTATAGGCTTTGTAAGTCATTTAAAACATTGTTTTGAAGTCAGTGGCAGCACTTCCCCACTGTATTGTGCTGCCCTTCAGTAATATTTTCAAATCAGTGTTTCATCAGCAGGCTATAAGCTACTTTGTAGAGGGAGGTATGATATAGGAACAGAATATAAACTGACTACCCAGAAACCTTGTAAACAGTTCAACGAGGTTGTCGAAATATACAGTGTCTCTTTCAACAGCAATGTTAACAAAAGGAAAGCATGACAGTCATTTGCTCGACTACTGCCTGGTCTGACAGTAGATAGTCCAGTCTGGTGAAGTGTGCTATAGAAACTTGGCCTCCTTCAATCCACTCATCATATGTGAACAAGACACACTCTTCATATGTGAACAAGACACACTCATTATATGTGAACAAGACACACTCTTCATATGTGAACAAGACACACTCTTCATATGTGAACAAGACACACTCTTCATATGTGAACAAGACACACTCATTATATGTGAACAAGACACACTCTTCATATGTGAACAAGACACACTCTTCATATGTGAACAAGACACACTCATTATATGTGAACAAGACGTTTGACGTCTCTTTGAGAGTCTAAATGTTCATAAAGCACCAGGCCCTCCTGTCTCTGTGTGGATCTCAGGTCTCTTACACACACTCTCTTTAATCTCCTGCCCTCTGCCAAGCACCACACATCCCTGTGCACCAAAAAAAACAGAACCAAGAACAGCTTCTTTCACACTGACATCACTTCTTTCTCACTGACATCACTTCTTTCACACTGACATCACTTCTTTCTCACTGACATCACTTCTTTCTCACTGACATCACTTCTTTCACACTGACATCACTTCTTTCTCACTGACATCACTTCCTTCACACTGACATCACTTCTCTCCCACTGACATCACTCTCCTGAACTGTAGATAAGTTGAGTCACCACCACTTTGGCCATTCACCCACTTCTCTACACATGACAGGCTTTAGCGTACTTTAACATGTCAGTATGCATCTTGCACACTACAGCTGTGTTACTGCGTTTCAGTTCTACTATGACTATGAATTACTATTACTTTTGCACTTTCCATCCCACTGCCACTACTCTGCCTTGAATATTGTGCCTCCTGTGTATGTTGGATTATTTGGACTTGCTGACTAACATGTCTGTTTGTTAAAAGTATACAGAGTTAAAACCTAGTGAAGTCAGATTCCTTGTGCAAATCTCCTTGGCCAACAAAACTGATTCTGGTCACTACAGCAATTAGTTTCACATATAATAATCCCAGGGGATCAACATTGGGTGGCTTTCTAATCCCCAACATCTGAGCTGTGCATTGGTGCCTCTAATCCCCAAACATGAGCGTGATGCAACTGGATAACATTATATTAAATAATCATTTGAAACAGCCCTTATTTAAGTTTTTCTCATTCGGCCACATTTTTTTAATAATAATTGTAAAATCTGTAAAATTTCTCACACATCATCTGCTATAATTGTCTCATCCCAACACACACACACACATTCATTCAACACAGATGTACATCCACAAATACACACTCATTCTGGACACACACACACACAGACGACCTCATCCTATACAGTTGTACATCTACACACTCATCCTAGACTGATGTGCACCCCAATCACACACATGCTACACATACACATGCACAAGGTGCTACACACACACACACACACACACACACAGACAGACACACACCCACACCCAAGTATGTATGAAACGCTGTACTGCCTGCCTGCCCGTCTGTCTATTTAACTCAGCTCACAGGTTATTGGTCAAACAGTGTATCTCACGCACACACACACACACGTCCCCAATACCCAATGATTCAACGTGCACCACGTGTGCACCATATGCATGCCTGTATGTCTGCCTGTGTGTGTGTGTGTATGCGTGCCTGTGTGTGTGTGTGTGTGCATGCCTGTGTGCACGTATACACACATACCCCACGTTCAAGCAGCATGTCTCTGAACTGTTGCATGCGTGTTTCCGTGGGAACAATGGCTCGCTCACGTGCTGCTTTAAGCTCCGCCTCCACAGCTGGGTCCTTCTCTGGCTCCTCTTGCCTGCA
The DNA here is from genome assembly GCA_015244755.2 of Tenualosa ilisha. NCBI lineage: Eukaryota > Metazoa > Chordata > Actinopteri > Clupeiformes > Clupeidae > Tenualosa > Tenualosa ilisha. The sequence goes on along the minus strand of PYXC01001176.1, from coordinate 453,531 downwards.
CACACACACACACACACACACACACACACACACACACACACACACACACACACCCACACGCACACAACACACACACACAAACACACAAACACACATTATCACACACACACACACACACACATTATCTCACACACACACACACATTATCACACACACACACACACACACAAAAACACACACACACATTATCACACACACACATGCACGCACACACACAAACACACATTATCACACACACACACACACACATTATCACACACATGCACACACACACACTATTACACAGATGCACATGCCCAACCTGCGTGCGTGTGTGTGTGTTGTGTGCGAGAGAGAGTTGGCGGCGGTCTGTGTGTGTGCGTGTGTGTGTGTGTTGTGTGCGAGAGAGAGTTGGCGGCGGTCTGTGTGTGTGTGTGCGTGTGTGTGTTGTGTGCGAGAGAGAGTTGGCGGCGGTCTGTGTGTGTGTGTGGTGTGTGTGTGTGGGGAGACTCACTTCCTCTTCCTGGCTTTGACTGGCTCCTCCTCCTGCTGCTGATCATGTGGCTCCGCCTCTGGCCCCTCCCTCTTCATCACTGTCACCATGACGATGAGAGACCCACATCACAACCAAAACCATCAGAGCAGCACAACCCGCAACACACACACAGCACAAAACACACACGCTTGCACACACATACATACACACACACACACACACGCCAGCAAGCACCCACCCATACATAACTGAAACTCTCACACTCTCATTCTTGCATACACAAACACACACACACACACTGTCAGCAATGTTGCCATAGCAACACAGTCAAGGACAACCACTGGGGAAGGGTGGGAGTGTTGACCTGGTTTAATGCTTTAATCATAGGTGTGTGTGTGTGTGTGTGGGGCAGTAACCCTGAACATATGTTGAGCTGAGGGCCACATAAGGTTTGGCTCCTCCTGCTGGTGTATATATATGTGTGTGACTCTAATGAAGGGATGTGTGTGTGTGTGTATTCTGACCTTGTTTGGGTGGCTAAACTAAAGAAGTGTAAGAGTGTGTGTGTGTGTATGTATGTGTGTGTGCATGTGCGTGCGTGTGTGTGTGTGCGTGTGTATTCTGACCTGGTTTTGGTGGCTCAGCTGAAGGTGTTTGCTTGTGGGGCGGGTCTTGAAGGCTCCGATCCACATCAGCTCGACCAATCAGCTCGCTCGGCCGCTCCCACATGGACAAGCGTGTGGTTGGGTTGTAGAAGAACACACGGTCATTACCTGTCCACACCACACACCTATACACACACACACACACCACATGTATCAAATGCACAGTGTGTATTAATGTTCTGTAGGCACGTCATTACACACACACACACATCAAATGCACAGTGTGTATTGATGTTCTGTAGGAACGTCATTATCATGTGACCACACACCTACACCTACACACACACACATATCAAATGCACAGTGTGTATTGATGTTCATTATCATGTGACCACATCATACTGGCAGTAGAAGGGTGCAGGGCACGTTACACTATGACGAAGCTGTGTGTGTGTGTGTGTTCCAGAGAGACTGGAGATGAGGATGGTGATGTTTCTGATTGTGCGTGTGTGTGTCCTTGGACTAAAGCTCAATTTATACTCATCCCACTCTGACAATACACACACACGTAAGCCTGACCACAGACACGCAAACCCTCTCCAACAAGCTCTACGACGGCTGACCGATATCTCCCCAATTTTTGAACCATCCGTCAAAACAACGCAGACCCCACGAATAGAGGGAGCGTGTGATTGGTCGGTACCATAGGTATAGTTAGCAACATGCAAGCTCACAGTGAAGCTTTGGGAATAATCTCTGACGTTGTTTTGGATATACAGGAAGGATTTCCTGATTGTAATGTGCCAAAATTCCAATAAAGTTTTGAAATCAGTACTTCGTCAGCAGGCATGTGAAGTCAAAGAGCCAACAGAGCAACTGACTGGCAGAAAACATGTAATTTGCTCGTCAATAAATAATGTGAATGACTTGGCTACTGAGAAGTGCTGTGTGTGTGTTGGCAACATTAACAAAATAATAGAGAGACGACCCCAAATGACTTTTCCATTCTAGTATGTGCATACATGTGCTCCTCTAAGCAGTGTCTGGTGGTGTGTGTTGGTGTACACTGCACAAGGACACACGCTGGGCAACTGTGAGAGGTAAAGCTGTGTGTGAGTATAACTGTGTGTCTGCGTACTGACAGTGAGCTGCATGACCATAAATTACGTTTAAAAGTCATCAGTCTCATAAAAATCTCAAATTCATGACATTTCAAAGTCAGACCAAAAAGTGCCATGTTTCCTGTGTGTGTGTGTGCGTGTGTGTGTGTGTGTGTACCAGGGTGTTCCAGCGATGGGTGTTGTAGCCACTGGTTTGGATTTCTGTGCTGCTTTCTCCTCTTCAGTCATTTCCTCCTCTTTTAGCTCCTGTCAACACACACACACACGCGCACACACACACACACACGTAACGCACACGCGACACACACGCACACACACACAAGTTAGATGCCAATCCTGACACTTTCAAGAGAGTGATGATTTAGCTGCCCAAATAATATGAACATGAATCACACTTGGTTCCTTTCTCAAAGGTCAAAGGTCGTCTAAAAAGCCTCACTTAGCTGCACCTAATACATCAGCTGGGTCATTTCCAACCCCATCAGCTGGGTCATTTCAAACCCCATCAGCTGGGTCACCTAAAACAGGGCGGCTTCATTTCAGGTTTTCCACGCTCATGTTTGTTTTTATCTGCTGTCTTTCTTAGTGCTGCCGCTGTGTATGAGCTGCACTGTAGAAATAAACAGCCCTGTCTTGTCTTGTCTTAGTTCTGCCGCTGTGTATGAGCTGCACTGTAGAAATAAACAGCCCTGTCTTGTCTTGTCTTGTCTCAGCATCAGCTTGCCTGGCGTGTCGTTCAAGGTGGACAGAACTCTCCTCCCCCTCCCCCTCCCTTCGCCTGATTGGTTACACCGCACTCCTGTCCCACAGCCACAGAGGAGGCGTCAGGGCCGGGGGGAAGGAAGCAGTCAGCTTGTGAAAGTAAAGTTCCATCTGCTGCTGTCTAGGGGATCAAGACATCAGATTTTGGCATTGGATTGTGCGTCTGACGGCAGCGTTCCCTGGAGCCCACATGCACCTGGCTGAGGCCCTTGTCGCTCCTCCGGAGGGGTTCCACACCCAGCGCTTTCGCTCACCTCACCCCTGCCTCATCTGTGGCCAGCAGGTCAGGCACCCCGGCAGGAGAGTGATCTGGCTTCTATCAGGACTCTTGCACTCATGAATGCACAATCACTTGGGAATAAGACATTTATCCTGACAACTTCTTCAAAGCACACGAGTTAGATCCTGGTGTTGTATCATATAACCCAACAACTGAGCCACGGCGCCCCCTGGTGTCATATTATAAACCCTACAACTGAGCCACGGCCCCCTGGTGCCGTATCATTAACCCTACAACTGAGCCACGGCGCCCCCTGGTGCCGTATCATTAACCCTACAACTGAGCCACGGCGCCCCCTGGTGCCGTATCATTAACCCTACAACTGAGCCACGGCCCCCTGGTGCCGTATCATTAACCCTACAACTGAGCCACGGCGCCCCCTGGTGTCGTATCATTAACCCTACAACTGAGCCACGGCGCCCCCTGGTGTCGTATCATTAACCCTACAACTGAGCCACGGCGCCCCCTGGTGTCGTATCATTAACCCTATTACTGCTACTCCTTTCTCTGCTGCATTGAAAAGTGCCACTGAGACTCAAACACCTGTTTGATACTGACCTCTGACCTGACCTCTTCATTCTACCGGTCATAACATTCTGGATGATGTACCCTTCAAAGCACTGCGCCCTAAAACCAAAACAGAACAGTGGTTGACTGACACCTCGCGCTCAACCAGACAAGAGCGTAGGAGGGCAGAACTCGTGAAAAAAGAACAAGAGAAAGATGGCATCAGAGCTCCTCTAATCCCTCTCTCTTTTGAGTCTTCTATCTCTGTCACCAATCCCTCTCTCTTTTGAGTCTTCTATCTCTGTCTCTAATCCCTCTCTCTTTTGAGTCTTCTGTCTCTGTCACTAATCCCTCTCTCTTTTGAGTCTTCTGTCTCTGTCACTAATCCCTCTCTCTTTTGAGTCTTCTGTCTCTGTCACTAATCCCTCTCTCTTTTGAGTTCTGTGAATGTCACACATGCCCTGGGTAGCACAGGCTTCAGCAAAGTGGTGCTCCTCAGTCTCCTTCACACCCAATGTAAAAGAGTGTAGTCGCCACAGACTGCCTATGACAGGGGTGCCCTGGGGTGACGACCACGTGATTATTTTAAACACTCCCCCCACCCCCGAATTCACATCCCAGGTGTGTAAGTTCTGCACACTCCTCCTTGCTGCAAATCTACTGCGCTTTGGCCTTTTCCTTGGACTCTGAGTCAATGTGTTCGTCAGCTCTGTTAGAAATGCCATATCAAGCATCTACAAGTGTCATTATGGTGCTTCTACTCAGGATCAGTGATCTTAGGCCTTCTCTTCTCGTCGTTGTTTTCCTCTTATGGTTTTGCATCCAGTTGTCCACATTCACACAGCACCCTTCACCAAATGTCTTTGAGTGGAACTATCTACCCTTTGGCCACACAGTCGAGTCTCTTTGAGTGGAACTATCTACCCTTTGGCCACACAGTCGAGTCTCTTTGAGTGGAACTATCTACCCATTGACCACACAGTCGAGTCTCTTTGAGTGGAACTATCTACCCTTTGGCCACACAGTCGAGTCTCTTTGAGTGGAACTATCTACCCTTTGGCCACACAGTCGAGTCTCTTTGAGTGGAACTATCTACCCTTTGGCCACACAGTCGAGTCTCTTTGAGTGGAACTATCTACCCTTTGACCACACAGTCGAGTCTCTTTGAGTGGAACTATCTACCCTTTGACCACACAGTCGAGTCTCTTTGAGTGGAACTATCTACCCTTTGGCCACACAGTCGAGTCTCTTTGAGTGGAACTATCTACCCATTGGCCACACAGTCGAGTCTAGCGAATTCCTTTGTCATGCTTTCATTTAGTTAGCATGACCTTTAAAAAAGACACAGCATATTTCAACAACCTTGTCTTAGGAGCCTGAAGACCACGCACACAAACATGTAGTTGACGACATGACGCTAAACATGTAGTTTTTATTGACGGTGAACGAATGCATTGGCCTCTCAGACTGTTAATTAACCATCGACTGTGTTATTATATTGATGTCCCTAGCGTCATTCATTTTCCCATAGGATTTTTCCCTTAGGAGCTGGAGTGTTGGAAATGCTAATTCACCGCATCCGAAACAACGGTACACAACGGTACACAACGGTACACATCGGTACACATCGGTACGCAACGGTACACATCGGTACACAACGGTACACAACGGTATACATTGGTACACATCAGTACACACCTTGCCACCTCTACAGCTCTGTGGCTCAGCGGCAGAATCAACTTTAGGGGCGCCGTGTCTGAAACTGACGAAATGCAAAATTAAATCATATGTGTACTTTAGAACATGGAATCGTACCAGTGTATTGGGGGCTCATTATGCGTGCCCGCTATGGAAAATGTGAACATGTGGGCAGGTCTGTGAAAGATAGGCACAGCACAATGGAGGAATCCTGCCACTGAATTCAAAACGATGTCTTAAATTATTTACAAAGTGGACAGTGTATATAGACTATACAGTGGACTAGCATGTTGCTAAAAGTCCCTATAGCGGACTGCACTGTAATGCACTAACACTACACATACACCTGTCTCCTCACTACACTACACTACACATACACCTGTCTCCTCACTACACTACACTACACATACACCCGTCTCCTCACTACACTACACTACACATACACCTGTCTCCTCACTACACTACACTACACATACACCTGTCTCCTCACTACACTACACTACACATACACCCGTCTCCTCACTACACTACACTACACATACACCTGTCTCCTCACTACACTACACATACACCTGTCTCCTCACTACACTACACTACACATACACCTGTCTCCTCACTACACTACACATACACCTGTCTCCTCACTACACTACACTACACATACACCTGTCTCCTCACTACACTACACTACACTACACATACACCTGTCTCCTCACTACACTACACATACACCTGTCTCCTTACATGGCTGTTTCTAAATCTCACCTTAAAGCCAATGCTCTGAATGTCTTATTTCTCCATCTTTATGTTGTCCGGTTTGTCTACCATTTGTCTACCGTTAGGTTTGTCTATCGTTCGGTTTGTCTACCGTTAGGTTTGTCTATCGTTCGGTTTGTCTACCGTTAGGTTTGTCTACCGTTAGGTTTGTCTACTGTTAGGTTTGTCTACCATTAGGTTTGTCTATCGTTAGGTTTGTCTATCGTTAGGTTTGTCTAGCGTTAGGTTTGTCTACTGTTAGGTTTGTCTACCATTAGGTTTGTCTACTGTTAGGTTTGTCTACCGTTAGGTTTGTCTACCGTTAGGTTTGTCTAGCGTTAGGTTTGTCTACTGTTAGGTTTGTCTACCGTTAGGTTTGTCTAGCGTTAGGTTTGTCCACTGTTAGGTTTGTCTACCGTTAGGTTTGTCTAGCGTTAGGTTTGTCTACCGTTAGGTTTGTCTATCGTTAGGTTTGTCTACTGTTAGGTTTGTCTACCAAGTTGCGGTACTTTGCTTGTCCAGCTGTTGTTGTTGTTTATAAAGTGATTTATAAATAAACGAGACTTGATGGTGTGTAGTTGATGTGTTTGTTGACTGTGTATGTTTGATGTGTTTAATGTGTGTGTGCATGTGTATGGTGTGTGTGTGTGTGTGTGTGTGTGTGTGTGTGTGTGTGTGTGTACCTCCTTGTGGTCTGTTAGCTGCTCTGTCTGGGTCTCCTCCTCCACCTCCATGAACTCATCAGGAGCAGCTGAATTGGAGTCCTGCTCTGGCTCTTCTACACACCATACACACACACAAGCACACACACACACACACACACACACAAAATACAACATTACAGTTTGTGCACTAATGTCGAGGCCATAGTCGAGGCCATAGTCAGTGGCAAGTGTGTGTGTGTGCGTGTGCGTGTATGCATGTGTTATATGTGTGTGTGTATAAAGACCTTTCTCTTTGAGGATTACAGGTTTGTCCCATGTCATCTCTCTGTTGTGTGTGTTACAGTTGTACAAAATTCAGAACTGAATTCAGAATGAGCTCAGTTCTTAAATTTGAATTGAGGTTCTACACAGGAAGTGGATTTGCAATTCCAATTTCAATTGCAGGAAGTAGAATTGGAATTCCATGAAATTCAAACAAAATTGATGATGCATAATTAAGGTGCATTTAACAAGGAAGCTTTGCTGCATATATATAATATATGACAACGTCGCTGTCATCCAGATATTATTGGATGGACTTTAGGGGAGTAAATAAGCCTATTGTGTTTTTTAATTTACATTTTTTTTTCAATTTCTTAATCCAAGTCTTCAAAAATGTGTGTGTGTGTTTCTGTGCATGTGTGTGCACATGTAAGGACCTTTCTCTTTGAGACTGCAGGTTTTTACAATGTCGTCTCTCTGGGGTGTGTCTGTGTCTGTGTGTGTGTGAGTGTCTGTGAAGACCTTTAGGTTTCTCCCATGTCATCTCTCTGGTGTGTGTGTGTGTTTGTAAACATTTAGGTTTCTCCCATGTTGTCTGTCTGGAGTGTGTGTGTGTGTATGTGCGTGCGTGTGAAGACTTTTAGGTTTCTCCCATGTCGTCTCTCTGGTGTGTGTGTGTGTGTGTGTGTGTGTGTGTGTGTGTGTGTGTGTGTGTAGACCTTTAGGTTTCTCCCATGTCGTGTCTCTGGTGTATGTGTGTATGTGTGTGAAGACCTTTCGGTTTCTCCCATGTCGTCTCTCTGGTCTGTGTGTGTGTGTGTGTGTGTGTGTGGTGTGTGTGTGTGTGTGTGAAGACCTCTAGGTTTCTCCCATGTCGTCTCTCTGGTGTGTGTGTTGTAGTAGTAAGGCTTCCCTTCCGCTGTCTTAAACTCTGCCCACCCAGGCATGCTCAGTCCGGCTGAAGATGTCATCACCACTTGATGGGGCATCATGGGAACTGAGGGCGGGGCCATACCCGGAAGCATCCCTGGAGAAACAAAAAGACCCTCAAGGTTTGGGAAGTTGTGGTCGTGCCTGTGGGTACACTGTGTGTGTGTGTGAGTGTATGTGTGTGAGTGTGTATGTGTGTGTGTGTGTGTGTGTGAGAGTGTGTGAGTGTGTATGTGTGTGAGTGTGTGTGAGTGTGAGAGTGTGTATGTGTGTGTATGTATGTGTGAGTGTGTGTATGTGTACCTGGCAGTGGTATGGGCATTGGCACTCTAAAGGGGGGCACCATGATGGGTGGGAAGGGCATGTGGTTGCCAGGGGTAGCGAGGGGAGGGGCCACCACTGCAGTCCCCGGTGTAACAGGTGTGGCCATGGCGCTGGAGGGTGTGGTCACGGGGGGTTCTGCTGCTAAAACAACAATCAGAAACACAAGAGACCATTAATCACCACTGGTAACCAGCATCACATGAAGTCACCATGACAACAGAGGATGACTCCACATCAAAGCACCCAGAGGCTCTCTGGTCACACTCTCCCAACGACAAACTCAATGCTACATCTCTTATTTAAAAGCTGGTTCTTCGCTCCCTTTCCTTTTGAATTGAATCTAAGACATTTTAAAACCTTTTGAGGACCCGCAGGACCCTGAATACTACGTCCATAAACACTGTTTGTAATATTCAGTAAAAATCTCCTCAGGTTTCACTTCTTCACACAAAACTATAAGGGCTCTAGTCAGTTAGTGTTAGCTGCCAGTTCACAAATGCAGTCTGAGTTGGACCAAATGTTGTCACTCTTCTACCGACTGACAGGGCTCTGCAACCCCAAAGAACATAGATGCTGGCTGATTGACTACCGATTTTTCACCCCCTCAAAAGTGTGGATTTAAGATGTGTAGTGATTACACACTGCAGAGACCAACTATAAAATGATGCAGCCTTGGCAGAGGGGGTGTGATATGCTAAGTCTGTGCAGAAAGACTCTTGGCCTGTGTTAGCTCCTGCTATGCTATATTTTTACCTTCAATTTCAAATACTTCTTATAATCACTTCAAATAATCTTCTCCCTGTTAATTCACACAAATGGACACAAATTCCTATTAATTCCCACGGAAATTTCCAAAATTTTGCGACCATAGTATCACCTGAGGGAGAGGAGGGTGGGCTGAGGGACGACTCTACAGCTGATTGGCTGCGCTGCGACAACTCCACAGCTGATTGGTTGCTACTGGACTGGGTGGGCATTCCTGCTGGCCCCACCCCCTGAGGGCGCATCATGGGGGTCAACTCCGCCTGCTGGATGAGCTTCACACCCTCTGGCTTGGTCCACACAGACTCACGTGTGCGTGCATTATAGTAATACACCTGACACACACACACACATACGCACACACACACAGTTACTACCACACATCACAACATTCCTCATGAGTTTAGTTTGATACATATGCATAAACTCATACTCACACATATACACACACACATGCTCATTTTCAAAACATATTTACAAGCGTACACACACAAGCACACATACACACACTCTCTCTCTCTCTCAGAATTACCTTGCCCTCTGGAGTTCTGTTCTCCACCCAGACGTTTTCAGGGGGGGGCAACATCAGGCCTGGTGGGGGTGGGAGGAAGGGTGGCCTCTACAGAACAAGAGGAATCAATCAGCAGCGGTTTTGAGTGAGAGTGTGTGAGAGTGTGTGTGTGTGTGTGTGTTACCCGAAGCATGGCATAAAGAGGCTGTGTGTGTGTGTGTGTGTGTGTGTGTGTGTGTGTGTGTGCGTGCGTGCGTGCGTGCGTGTATCACCTGAAGCAGGGCAAAAGGAGGCGGGGTTCGCAGCAGAGGGGAGGGGCTCCGCATCACTGGAGGAGCGGTTGGAGGAATGTTGCCAGGGAAACGCGGCTGAGACATACTGAGGGAGAGAGGGAGAGAGAGAGAGAGAGAGAGAGAGAGAGAGAGAGAGAGAGAGAGAGGAGAGAGAGAGAGAGAGAGAGAGAGAGAGAGAGAACAAGCGCATGTATGGCAGTGGGTGAGTAACGCGTACACCATAGACTGTGTCTGTATGCATGTAAACAGAGTCAGTATATGGAGTAAATTGGGACACCATGTTTCTGGGTGTCTGAGGGTTAGCTGTGTGAACATGTGAGACAGTGAGCTGTCAGTGCTGCCCAGGTCTGTGGCTGCGCAAAGCACTTTGAGGCTGTGTGTGTGTGTGTGTGTGTTGTTACCATTTACCATATGTAAATGGATGAAATAGAAGTGAATGAAAAAATACGAACATATCTCTCCTATCCTTGCTTCCCTACATTGGCTCCCTATTAAAAGTCGAATTGATTTTAAAATACTCCTCCTAACCTACAAAGCCCTCAAGGGCGATGCACCAACATATATTAAAGACTTACTTGTCCCTTACCACCCTCCTAGAACCCTAAGATCCCAAAATGCTGGTCTCCTTGTAATCCCAAGAATATCAAAATCTACGATAGGAGGAAGAGCCTTTTGTTACCGTGCACCCCTCCTGTGGAATAATCCCCCCCCCCACATTCGACAAGCGGACACTCTCAATACCTTTAAGTCTAGACTTAAAACCTTCCTCTTTACTGTTTCCCATAGTTAGGGATGGTGCATGGCAAATCATCACTTCTCATGGGTCTTTTGGGAGGGACTGCCTCTGCTGTTGCCCCCAGTTGCGAGGCATGGCGGCCACTGACCATCCCTGCAGTGGTGCTGGTTTGCCATGCATCATACCTTAGTTATGCTGCTATAGCCTAGCGCCGCCGCACAACCTTCATGTGTCATGCCGTACAACTCCCTCTCTCTCTCCTTCAGCTCTCTCTCAATATTTATATGTATATATATATATTGTATACACATGTATGTATGCCCAAATTACACATTTGCTTTCTGATGTGTGAGCCTGGCCTAATTCACTATTTTCCTCTGTCCACAATTATCTTTGCTGAGTGTCATCCCTGCCTCATTCTGGCGGACTCCTCTCACCCTCCCCTCCTGAGTGGACTACAACCAACACTACGGGAGGCCCATGTCAGGACCGACTCCCCATCACAGAGGACCTTCCTGGACGCCGATGCTGGGCCCGACTCCCCTTCCTGAGGCTTCGTGATTGACCCCCCCTCACAATGGCGCTGTCAAATGGACCCTTACTGTTACCCCCATGACCCATCTCACTCCTTCGAGTTTGTCACTATGCCTGGCCGCTGCTACATTGTCCAGCCATAATTCCTGATAACCACCTATAGACTGATTACCATGTAATGTAAAAGTGGGATAATACTCTATTATGAACTATTATGAACCTTAGCTAAACCATAGGCAACTTATAGTCTGTCATGGTTACTACTGATTGTAATTTTTCTCCATGACCCCTGGCAGTTGGGTTAGCCCCTTGAGTCGTGGATCTGCCCAAGGTTTCTTCCTAGATTAACTGAACATAAGGGAGTTTTTCCTTGCCCCTGTTGCTCTTGGGTGCTCCTTCTGTGAAGCGCCATGAGACAATACTATTGTAAAAGGCGCTGTATAAATAAAACTGAATTGAATTGAATTGAATTGAATTGAATGTACCAGCCTGTTCACATTTCCCCAAACACAAAAATACAGCGCAATAATAAATAAATGAATAAACGGATTTGACATGGAAGATTGACGTGCGCAACGTTAACTTGGCAAATTCAGAGGAAACTGTTAGAAACAGGAAACTTTAGAACAGTTCTAAAGGCAATAAATCAATACCGGATTTACTAAACCGATTAGGAGCGTTTATCAATCCGATTTCCAAATCACTAACGCTACTTACTCAAGATATCCTATCCGAACAGCAACGTTAGCAATACTAATGTGATCCAGACTGTTAACTCAACACTAACTAGTTATTGACTTTAACAGGAGCCAAACACAAAGTTATTTCACGTCAACGCTCCCAGAGTAAAGAATCGGGGCTCCAAGAGCAACTAGTTTGTTCCGTTTTACGGGGGTGTTGATCTGGCTTAACGATGGAGCCTGGATAGCCAACACAAGGACTGTTTGTCGGATGGAACAGGGATGAGAGTTCACGTTCACATTAACATTAACATAGCTCCAACATGCTCGGCAGCGCCGGGTAAAGGTGCGCCTCGCATGGCTACTTGGGCTGTGCGCTTCAACAGTCGGCTGCTCCTCACAAGTCTGCTTGGAAACTGTTATACGACCCTGACATTTCAGCGTAAAAATTGTTTCTGAGCGGGATAAAAACTCTCACCTGGTTCCATTGAACCCGCTACCTTCTGAATTTGTGCGGTCCGCCATTACAGGAAAAACAAGCGTGTTGAGGAGGGACGTTCTTCCGGTCGAAATCCCGTCGTGCCATTGGTCAGTTTTACCAGAGAAGTCGAAAGCCGCCATTTCATTGGCTCATAGTAAAAAGCATTAAAGGTTAAAAAAGTCCTGTGCCGTGATTGCTTAAATGAAAGTGGTCATTTTCCACAGTTTTCATACAGTCTATGGTTTTCAGTTGAAATTTGCAAAGCTGGTGTCATTAATCAGGCCTCTAAAAATTATCAGTCTTCCACATAAAAGTTTTATTTTTTAAGCAATATTTATAACCTAATCCGTAAGTGTGTTTCTAAACTAATCAGATGGTGTGTTTGTAACTACCCACTGACCATGTATGTTTACAAACTAGGCCAACTGAATGACTCACAGGTGGGGTTATAAACTACCCACTGACCCAACGACCCAGCTACCCTGTGTTGATCTTATGAGTGATTGTATTAAGAGCACAGTGAACATAGTCTTCCAAATTCAACTTTATTTCTTGTTTGATTTACTGAAGACTCACACACACACACACATGCATGCATGCACACATGCACACACATACACACACACACACACGCGCACACACACAAACACAGAATGTCTGTTTCTCTGAAAGGCAATTGGCTGATCCTCAACTTTGTTCTGTTGCATCTTGCTGGATCCTGTAACACATTACCATAGGAACACAAAACCATTAGAGAGACACACACACACATACACGCAAACACACACCACAGTGCCTGATCCTGTAATACATTACCATAGAAACAGCAAATTATTAGAATGAGTCAGAAACACACACATCCACTGAGCAGACTGTTGACAATGTAACACACACACACACACAGACACACACACACACACACACACACAGAGCTGGCAGTGTGCTGGTCCAGAGAGGGTGAGTAATGAGTTTGGCTGAATTGCTCTCTGTGTACCTGCTGCTGGTCGCCTTACACACACACACACACACACACACACACACACACACACACACACACACACACACAAACACACACACACATGCAGCGCAGGCGTAAGTACTGAAAGGAGTTTGCCTGCTCTGCTCTCCATTTACCTGCTGCTGGTGGTGTCTCTGGACTGCACGGCCTGACTCTGGCCACTAGAGGGCAGTGATGGGGGAGGTCCACTAGGTGGTGCCAGCGTGTATCTCTGAGACTGACGTGGATTAGACTTCACCTGTAGCCCACTCTGCTGGAGGAAAAAACACACATCCATACATAACCACCAACATATCCACAACCACACAAAATGCCCCCACATGCACCGACTCACCCAAACACACACACACATCCCCACAGACACACACACACAGTTTTTAGCCAGTGTAATGGGTTTCCATCTGTGTATTTGGTCGTGCAACTCTGTCAATACGTAGACACGCAAGCCCCTCTCTAATGTCACAGACCCTCTGCAACCTGCTGTCCGAGGGCTGACGGATACCTCTGCAATTTTCCAACTATCTGTTGAAACGGTGTAGACCCCACGAACAGAGGGAGCGTGTGATTGGTCGGCTTGCTTCGTTTTGGCTTGTCACCTCTGTAGGTATAGTTAGCAACATGCTAGTTCACAATGCAAGCTTTGTAAACAATCTCAGATGTTGTTTTGGATACAGTGGAAGGATTTGATTGTACTGTGCCTATATTTCAATAAAGTTCTGAAATCAGGTATGTGAGAGGTTCATGAGCTAACAGAACAATTGGCTGGCAGAAAACTTGTAATTTGCTCGTAAATAAATAATGTGAATAATTGACCAAATGACTTTCTAATCATTGTATCGGTATGTGGGTTGACAAGTACCACTCCAACTAGTGTCTGGTAGTGAGTGGCAAGACCATAAATTAGGCTTTACAGCTCAAACTGTCCTGGCACTTCTGCTCGGTGCAAGTGGGTATTCATCTAGACCACTGAGGCAAATTATATTTTGAATGTCTTCTAGATGGAAATTTGAGTAGAAACTTGGAACTCTTCTGCACACAGATGAAGCTTTACTGTTAGCTACTATTACCCATGCTAACTAGCAGCAGTTGGTTGAAGCAGACACTGCACCAGAGACAGTTTACTGGGACTAGGGGGCCAGGTAGGGTCATGTCCGGGTGTCATGTCCGGGTGCCAGACATGCAGCCCCACCATTTGATTCTCTGTTGATATCCGAGATTCAGGGTATGTCTGACAGCAGCTACAGACCCTAATCGGCCCCAAGTGTCTGTGTGTGTGTGTGTGTGTGTGCGGGAGAGAGTATACTCCCATCAGCCCCAGGAGGGCGTGGCTGTCACTCACCTCTGTCTGCTGATTGGTTCTGCCAGGGCAGATGGGCGGCGGCCGTGAGGGGGGGACCCGTCGAGCGAGGAGGGTCGACTGTGTGTGTGAGGGAGAGTGTGTTTTGGGAATGTGTGACACCGAAGGCATCTGTGTGGGATGTATGTCCTGTGGTGTGTGTTTGTGGCTCAGCAGATTGGGTTGGGTGTGTGGTCCAGTGTGTGATGTGTGTATGGAGTATGTGTTTCCTGCGGTGTGTGTGTTATTGGTGGTGTGTGTGTTTCCTGCGGTGTGTGTGTTATTGGTGGAGTGTGTGTTCCTTGCGATGTGTGTGTTATTGGTGGTGTCTGTGTTCAGGGCGTAGGCAGGGATTGGTGGAGGCTTGGTGGTCGGCCTGACGACAGCATTCCGTGAACAGGAGGCGTGGCTTGAGCGGGGGCTGGCCTAAAGATCAAAGGTTAGAGGTCAAACACACACACATCACTTCCTGTTTAGAATTTTGTGATGTAACTGCCAGATCTGCAGAGGTTCGATCTTATTTTGCCACTAACCTCGCTTCCGCCGTGTTTTTTGAGCGCATTTATTTTGCAGACTAGTCTGAGGGTTTGATTTCAGTCATCAGTGTGGAAATTATATCCTGTGACAATCCAATTATTAGTTATTAAATAACTTATTTATTAGTTTATAATTAACTTATAATTAGTTAATAACCAACTTACTATTAGTTGAATAATTCACTTATTTTTCCGCAAAACTAACAAGGAATAGCCCAGTCCATACCCTAGACAGCCACTTCAATTCAATTCAATTTTATTTAAAACTCCCAGAAAGTCTAGGAAGTAACCTTGGACAGATCCAGATGTCAAGGGGCCAATCCACCTTCCAGGGGTCATGCAGGAAATGTACAATCAGCAGTTACCATAACAGATTACAATTTCTCCATGGTTTTAGCTGAGCATTATAATATTTCCAAAATATTGTCCCACAACATTATATGGTAGTCAAGCCATAGGAGGTTATCAAAAGTTATGGCTGGACAGAGTAGTAAAGTCAAGGAGTGAGATCAATCATGAGAGCAAGTAATATCACAGCTGGTTCAACTTTGCCACAATATCAGGAATTAAAATGTATTTTATCCTCCACATGAAGAGGTCTGCAGCATGAAGACCCTGGGATGACATTCAGACAAGCCCAACATGATAAACCATTTGATGTTCATGACCATCATTCACCTATAGCCTAGATGCCAGTTGAAATAGAGGACAATCACCCTGCCTGAGTTTCTGCGGTTCCTCTGACGTAAAGTCACAAAAA
>PYXC01001176.1:397500-422500 GCA_015244755.2 Tenualosa ilisha | reverse complement strand
CCCCATCTACAGCATATTCTCTTCAGTGGGCAGTGCAAGTTGGTTTCCCAGGACAATATGGCATTTTGATGGCGGGAAAATGGATCTCTACGCCGGGCTTTCAAAAGGGTTGGACTTCTGTTATTTAATTAATCATGGGAGTGTTTTGGTGGTACCACTAAATTAACCAATGACAAATCATTTCCCATTGTCTTTAAGAGCCAGGAGCACAGGAACCTTGTCTAGTTGGTATTCAGACAAAGTATTCAAACTATTTAAGTGCAATTTCAGGTTCTGAAGTTCCACCTGCAGGTTCTAGGGAGGGAAAGTGACAACTGGTTCCTACTGGTGACATTAGTGGCAGCAGTGTTCCACTCTACTGAAAACACCAACACACATGAAAACATGAACTTAAGTCCAAGACCCAAGTCTCTATGTTTGGATGATCTACAAACTGTGAAAGTGTCAGGTGAAAAATGTTGCCATGCAAAACCTCAACACCAGTTCCTGTAACATGGAGGTTATGATCCCCTGATAAACAGCTTTACCTTTCATAAAGAAATGTTGACTGAGTCGAGCAAATCAGTGTTTTATTTGGGACACTTCTGTAACTTGACTAGCGACCTGCTTCCAGCGTAGTTCACTGTGTTACAAAAAAATTCTAAACAATTTAAACTGAGGAAAAAAATGAAGTTTAATGACCAGAACTGATAGATTTGCCAGACATGTATATTATGGAAGCCATTCTCTTGGCTTTGGAGTGTGAACCAAAATGTAGTTTTAGTCCCATTAACTTTGCAACTTGCAGTTGGACTGCTGCCAGCAGGGGGCGGTGAGATTAACCTCCCTCTCTTTCACATGTTGCTGTTTGTACAGTTGTTGTATATGAGGAGCTCAGATGCAAAAAGTCCATTTGCCAAGAATTTACAGAAATATATTTATGGGTAATTCCACACAAATGGTCACATCCATAACGCAGCTGTCAGGCACAGACAAGACAGGGACTGATTTAAACAAAGGAGTTTTATTTAAACAAACAAAACAGAACACAACGAAAGTCACGTCCACTACTATAGCGGAGGAAACGGAAAACTATACTTAACTGGGGAGTCCAGGCTCACGGAGTGTGTGACACGGGGTTCGCGGGAGACGGAGAAAGCACGACAGACACGGAGTAAATCCAGGAAGGTAATGATGAGGCCAGACATCAGGGAAACCGGGGAGGAGGCTTAAATGGAGTGGAGACCAGGTGACACCAATTAGAACTCAGGTGAAGGTGATCGTGCACAAAGAAGTGAATGCGAACGGGGAGAGGGATTGAGAGTCTGTGAGGTAGAGTGAGGGGGTGTGACCGTGGCCAGATCTGATGCAGATCACCCCCCCCCTTCAGGGGCCGCTCCTGGGGTACGATGGCCAGGGCGCCGGATACGCCGCCTGGGACGACCTCGACCTCAGGCAGCGGGACGGTCCGGATGCTCTGCGTGGAACGCCGTGAGCAGGTTGGGATCCAAGATGTCCTCCCTCGGGACCCATGAGCGTTCCTCTGGGCCATACCTTTCCCAATCTACCAGGTACTCCAGGCAGCTCCTCTGGCACCTGGAATCGAGAATGGAATCGACTGAATAGGCTGGGCCGACAGGAGTGGCAAAGGCAGATCCGGTCGTGCATCAGATGCTGGGGGAAAAGGAGAAACACAATGAGGTGCATGATAGGGTTTGAGTAGGGAAACGTGGAAGGTGGGGTGAATGCGGTAGTGAGGGGACAGATGTAACTTAAACGTGACCGGGTTGACCTGCTGCGTGATCTCGAAGGGACCGATGAACCGGGGGCTGAGCTTCCTAGAGGGCAGTCAGAGGCGGATGTCCTGAGTGGAGAGCCAGACCTTCTGGCCCACCACGTAGGGGGGTGTGGGTCTTCTCCGGGCATCCGCGTGGTGTTGGAAACGACGGACTGCCCTCTGAAGCTGGTGGTGTGCGGTGTCCCAGACCCTCCCGCTCTCTCGATACCAGTCCTCCACGTTGACCACGTTGGTGGGCTCGGAGTGCCAGGGGAAAAGGGGTGGCTGGTAGCCGAGTGTGCACTGGAATGGCATGAGTCCTGTGGCGCGTTGGTGCAAGGAGTTCTGCGTACTCGGCCCAGGGCAGGTATTGACTATTGACGTGGCTTGATGCTGCGAGCAGAAGGTGCGGAGGAATCTCCCGATCTTTTGGATCTTCCGCTCAGTTTGTCCATTTGTCTGTGGATGATACCCCGAGGTCAGGCTAATGGCCACACCCAGGCGACCTAAGAAGGCCCGCCAGAACCTGGAGATGAACTGAGGTCCACGGTCAGACACAACATCTTCAGGTAAACCAAAGTGATGGAATATGTGCGTGAAGATAGCACAGCACCGCGGACAGACTTAACTGGGATCAGCTTACAGGATTTCGAAAACCGGTCTACCACAACTAGGATGCATGTATAGTTATTGGAGTTCGGGAGATCGGTGATAAAATCTACGCCTAGGTGTGACGATGGCCTCTGAGGTATCGGGAGTGGCTGGAGTTTACCTTCTGGTAGTTGTTTGAGGGTCTTCGCCATGGCACACTCGGCACACCCAGCCACGTACCTCTGGACGTCTCGATCTATTCTCCTTGTGGCAGAGTCCCACTTGGAGAGTGAGGGGACCCACGGCATGCTGGATGATCCGGCGGGTGAAGGGTCGGCCCACGATGGAGTGCACAGCGTAGGGGTGGGGGCAGTCCCGACGCTGGAGTCTTAGGCGCCGGCAAACCGACCTCGCCAGGAAGTTCCCTGATGAGCTCGAGTCGAGGAGGGCCCGAGCTGTGAAGAAGACGCCTGCAACAGTGAGGGTTATGGGTAGCAACAAGGGTGACAGAACTGACGGTTGCAAACAGACTTCACTCACCAGGACGCGAAGCGGACAAACAGGGCATGTGCGGATGTGATGACCCGGGGCTCCACAATACATGCACAGCCATTGTTCGAACCGCCTGCGTCGGTCGGTGGGGTTGAGCTTGACCGAGTCGACCAGCATGGGCGTCTCGGACGGAAGGTCGGGTGGTACGGGTTGGGTAGCTAGCGGAGCAGTGCTGGGTAGTGTCTGCAGGCATCCCTCTCTCCGGTGTGCCACCCGGATGGCGAGCTGAATGAATCGTTCCAAGCCCATCGGGTCATCGTAAGCCGCTAGGTGTAAGCACAGGGCGGGTTCCAGGCCGAGGCGGAAGGTGGTGATGAGTGCCGGGTCGTTCCACCCACTGGCCGCGGCGAGGGTTCGGAAGCGCAGGGCGTACTCCAATATGCGGCTCTTCCCTTGCTTTAGGTGGTGCAGTTGTTCCTGGACCGAGGAATCACCTACCGGGGCTTGAAAAACCTCCCGGAAATGTTTGACAAAAGCATCTACCGATTGAATGGTGGGTCCCGCCTGCTGCCAGACACTCTCAGCCCATTGTAGGGCCCGGCCGTCCAAGCGCGAGATGATGTATGCCACCTTGCCACGTTCGGTGGGGTTCCGATTGCGACAGCAGGTTCTGATGGAGTTCTTCGACTAACGCTCGAATCGGGTCGGGGGCTTCAGCCTCCATAGTTTGTACAGTCTGGCCTTCTGTCAGGCACAGACAAGACAGGGACTGATTTAAACAAAGGAGTTTTATTTAAACAAACAAAACAGAACTCAACGAAAGTCACGTCCGCTACTATAGCAGAGGAAACGGAAAACTATAACGCTCAGAAGAAACAGGGAGATACTAACACTCAGAGGAACAAGGCAACGAAGTCAAAAGCACAGTCATGTGTAACGGGGAGACACAGGGAACAACTATACCGACTGGGGAGTCCAGGCTCGCGGGGTGTGTGACACGGGGTTCGCGGGAGACGGAGAAAGCACGACAGACACGGAGTAAATCAAGGAAGGTAATGACGAGGCCAGACATCAGGAAAACCGGGGAGGAGGCTTAAATGGAGTGGAGACCAGGTGACACCAATTAGAACTCAGGTGACTGGATTCTATAAGTTTGATAAACTCTATAGTCAGTCCAACTCCAACTGGATTGTTTTGGACTAATTTGCTTTTACTTGATTCAATTCACTTGTGTGTTTTACCATGTTAATACATTGTGTTGTTGAATATAATGTGTTATTTTCTGACCTCAGCTACACGTATTTCCCTCCTGTGTGTGTGTGTGTGTGTGTGTGTGTGTGTGTGTGTGTTTGTGTGTGTGTGTGTGTGTGTGCTCTGACCTCGGCATGATCGGCCACTAGTAGCAGCTCCACGTAATTCATGTTCCGGCTGATATCCCTCCGTTCCTGTGAACCAGCAACTTTCATTACCCAGCATGCACCTCACCACCATTACCCAGAATGCATCCTCCAAGACTATCATTCATTACCCAGCATGCATCTCTCTGCCATCATCATTAACCCACACCTGCCAACCTTTAAGATTTTTTTTGAGTAGCACCTCATCGGTGGAAAAAACAGCAGCCTAAATCTGCAACCAAACATGTTATCAGCATATTTTATTATTTAATATTTATCTTATTTTGGAAACACATCAGAGTCACCAACATTTTACTGGCAAAGAATCCCCTGGCTGAGGACTTACTACCTTTTCTTCTCTACTGAAACGTTTGTAATCATTATTATAACATTTGGATTGTTCTAAACTCGTTGGTTTTGTATAAAGAGGGTTATTTTGGCACATTACATTTTTTACTGCTGTTCACATACACTTGAACCCTTAGACGGCTGGTTTTGTATCTGGCATTTCTGTTTACACTATTACAACACATCCTTTTGCACAACTACTTTCTTCTGCACATCATTCTGCACTCACATCATACAGGATGACAGGATGTGTGACAGTGTGACAGCTTGTGACATTCTTGACAGTGTTTTTGTCTTCTGATTCTCTCTTGTTTAGTGTTGGCAAATGTTATGTCATTGCTGTGTCTTTATCTGCTATGCACTTTTTCTTTAGTGTTGGGAATGTCTTATCTGTTGTGTTTTCTTTAGTGTTGGGAATGTCTTATCTGTTGTCCATCCCTTCTTCCCGTGGGGTAGTGAGAAACACACTTTCAATTCCTCTGCATGTTTAGTACATGAGGAGAAAATGACCATAAAGCTGACTTGACTCTTAACTTGTGTTCATCAACTTCATCAAGAAGAGCAGTCGATATCTCCTTTATGACAACATGAGCTTCACGCGTTTTATGAAACGTCAATATCAGCACCGCAGCCCGCAGGCTACAAAGCACATGGAAGTCATGAGATGCCATTGGGCTGTTTTTGTGATGTTTTCGTGACTGTTTGGCCGCAAGCTAGCTCACAAATACACTGCAACATTAACGTCAGGCCAACATTAAAACTAATTTTACCTAATTTATAATCTCAGTTTCCAATTTCCTTCCCAGACTATGCAACTTTGCAAAGCAGCTCATAGCCTGACATAAGGAAGACAAGACAGCGGGGAGTCGTTCTTCAGTCATTCTTGCAAAGCAGCTCATAGCCTGACATAAGGAAGACAAGACAGCGGGGAGTCGTTCTTCAGTCATTCTTGCTTGATATTTCTTTTTGTACAGGTGGGCCAAGGAGAACCAATCCTGCACTCTGATTGGTCTAAACATTTTAGTAGGCAATCTTGCAGTCTGCAGTCGCACTGGAGCCCATCTAAGAATTCTGGTTAGAAATTAGGCAAACTCACTAGATTTGTGTACTTTAATGCCAATGTGTGTCAACGGATTTCAGTGTCAAAATGCGTGGCTGCCATGCAAAATGCGTACAGGTTGGCGGGTCTGTTACCCAGCATGCACCTGAATATCATCTTTAGGTCTAGGTTAGTTAGCATCAGACAGACTCACATGTATTCCAATCTTACTGCTGCACTGGAACAACTAAACACAGCAGTCTGAGGTGATCTGAAGCTCTGAGGCCCAGGGTTTTATGGGTAATGGGCCCATGGGGTTATGGGTAATGGGTCTGAGGGCATGTTGGCAGATTTTGATGTGGAGTTTTAGTGTGTGTTTGTGTGTGTGAACCCTCACCCTGCCACTTGGGTGGGGATAGGCCATTCCTCCAATCAGTTCTCTCAGCTGATCACCATAGCGACCATGGTCACTTCTTGCTGCCAGTTTCAGCCTCTCTGCCCGGAGGACGGCATGGCCCCACGGCTCCGTCTGATTGGCCAGTGGCTCTATGATGTAACTCACACGGTAGTTCAGTGAGACCACGCCCCTGGAGAGATACCATTTCCATGACAACACACTGAGACAGTTTCCATGCCAATGCAAAAACTTTGTCATGATGAAACACTGGCTGCCTCACTGAGTTTGAACACATGCTGAGAGTGTGTGTGTAGTTTCCCATGGTGTGTTGTAGTGTGTGGGTGTGTGTATGCGTGCGCACATGTGTGTATGAATGTGTATGTGTGTGTGTGTGTTACCTGAGGCCAAAGCAAGTGCTGAGTGCCAGACTGGAATCTCCCCAACCAACAACTGAGCCATGATAGAAACAGTGGTCCTGAAATACACACACACACACACACACAGACACACATACATACACAACACTCACACACACAGGCCCTCCCACACACACACACACACACACACACACAATCCATGACATGTCAGCTGGTAGGAAAGGTATCCTATCTATGGAACATCTCTGTTCTCATCCCCTCACACCTGATGGTTTGGTCCAACTGTGTGGCGAGTTCCCTCCGGACTGTACCATATCTCCCGAAAGGCAGGGGAGAAGAGATTTCTGTCACAAACATAAGCACAGACTGTGAATGTATATGCACATGTGCACGAGTACATCAGCACTTTTTGTAACAGGCCATCAGAGCACGCTGCTACTGTGCACGCACACACACACACACACACACACAAACAAGTGCATACAAACTCTCAAACATACAGTGTGTGTAGGAGGGTGTGATCCCCCCCCCCCCATTTCCATAGAAAAGCACTGTGTGTGTGTGTGTGTGTGTGTGTGTGTGTGTGTATGTTTGACAAATAGGAGCACCATGCTATCTGCTAGTCTTGTTGGCAGCTGGACTATAGAAGCTGATCCGCTGAGCCCTAAAACTACGACATCACCGCCAGATGGTAGCAGCTGAAACAGTCTATGACTAGGATGGCTGGGGTCCATACTGATTCTGAAACAGTCTATGACTAGGATGGCTGGGGTCCATACTGATTCTGAAACAGTCTATGACTAGGATGGCTGGGGTCCATACTGATTCTGAAACAGTCTATGACTAGGATGGCTGGGGTCCATACTGATTCTGAAACAGTCCATGACTAGTGGGTCATACTGATTCTGAAGTCATGATGGTGGTCCATACTGATTCTGAGTCTATGATAGATGTTCCATACTGATTCTGAAACAGTCTATGACTAGGATGGCTGGGGTCCATACTGATTCTGAAACAGTCTATGACTAGGATGGCTGGGGTCCATACTGATTCTGAAACAGTCCATGACTAGGATGGCTGGGGTCCATACTGATTCTGAACAGTATGATATCTTCATACTGATTCTGAAACAGTCCATGACTAGGATGGCTGGGGTCTTTACTGATTCTTTTGGCCTCCCTCATCCATCGCCTCTTATACAAGTCCTGGATGGAGGGCAGATCACTTCCACAGTGCTGTGTGCTGTGCACGACTCTTTGCCGTGCCTATTGACTGGTAGCAGAGCAACTTCCAAACCATACAGTGATGCTTCTGATCAGGAGGCTCTCTGTGGTGCCTCTGGAAGGCATTCAGGATCTTTGGTAACATTCCAAGTTGAGTTTGAAGTCGAACTTGAAGTCCACTGTAGAACCACTGGTGATAATGGGGTCCAAATGATCTCTTGATTCTTTCTGAAGTTTATTAACAGCTCCTTGGTCTTTGTAATGTTGAGGGAAAGGTTGTTGTCCTGACACCACTGTGTTAATGTTGAGACAAAGGTTGTTGTCCTGACACCACTGTGTTAATGTTGAGAGGAAGGTTGTTGTCCTGACACCACTGTGTTAATGTTGAGAGGAAGGTTGTTGTCATGACACCACTGTGTTAAGTTGTTGCCTTTGCTCCTGTAGGCTGTCTCAACACTGTTGATAATGAGGCCAGAGACAGTGGTGTCATCTTACTTAAAACTCAAATGACCATATTAGAGCGCTACATAGCTGCACAGTGGTGAGTGTACAGGGAGTAAAGGAGAGGGCTCAGGACACAACCCTGAGGAGCACATTGTTGTTGTTGATGGTCAAGGGGGTTGAAGCGATGGAGCCCATTCTCACCACCTGACGTCGCCCTGTCAGGAAGTCCAAGATCCAGCTGCATGGACCGGTGTGTAGACCAAGATTCCTGAGCTTGCTGTCAAGTCTATGAGGGACAACGGTAATGAATGCAGAGCTGTAATCTACAAACAGCATCCTTACATTAGTGTCCTTCTTCTCCAGATGTGTCAGGGAGGAATGCAGTGTGGTGCTGATGACATCATCAGTGGATCTGTTCTGTCTGTAGGCAAACTGATGAGGGTCCAGAGTAGGAGAAATCATGCTGCACATGATGTTCCTCACAAGTCCCTCAAAACATTTACTCATGATGGGAGTGAGTGCCACAGGACACCAGTCATTTACTCATGATGGGAGTGAGTATCACAGGACACCAGTCATTTACTCATGATGGGAGTGAGTGCCACAGGACACCAGTCATTTACTCATGATGGGAGTGAGTGCCACAGGACACCAGTCATTTACTCATGATGGGAGTGAGTGCCACAGGACACCAGTCATTTACTCATGATGGGAGTGAGTGCCACAGGACACCAGTCATTTACTCATGATGGGAGTGAGTATCACAGGACACCAGTCATTTACTCATGATGGGAGTGAGTATCACAGGACACCAGTCATTCGAGGTGGTGATTTTACTTTTCTTTGGTACTGGAACAATGATGGATGACCTGAAGCTGCTTAGTGCAACGCACATGGACAGAGAGAAGTTCAATGTGTCTGTAAGCACACAAGCCAACTGTGACCTCACTTCTTTTCTCTAAAATCAGCAATCATGTGTAGTCCCTCTGCCACCTGCCACATGCCTCCTGCCACATGCCTCCTGCCACCTGCCACATGCCTCCTGCCACCTGCCACCTGCCTCCTGCCACCTGCCTCCTGCCACATGCCACATGCCTCCTGCCACATGCCACATGCCTCCTGCCTCCTGCCACATGCCTCCTGCCTCCTGCCACATGCCTCCTGCCACCTGCCTCCTGCCACCTGCCTCCTGCCACATGCCTCCTGCCTCCTGCCTCCTGCCACCTGCCTCCTGCCACCTGCCTCCTGCCACCTGCCTCCTGCCTCCTGCCTCCTGCCACATGCCTCCTGCCTCCTGCCACCTGCCACCTGCCTCCTGCCTCCTGCCTCCTGCCACATGCCACTGCCTCCTGCCACCTGCCTCCTGCCACATGCCTCCTGCCTCCTGCCACATGCCTCCTGCCACCTGCCTCCTGCCACTGCCACTGCCTCCTGCCACTGCCTCCTGCCACCTGCCTCCTGCCACATGCCTCCTGCCACCTGCCTCCTGCCACCTGCCTCCTGCCACTGCCTCCTGCCTCCTGCCACCTGCCTCCTGCCACCTGCCTCCTGCCACATGCCTCCTGCCACCTGCCTCCTGCCTCCTGCCACCTGCCTGCTCCTGCCTCCTGCCACCTGCCTCCTGCCTCCTGCCACCTGCCTCCTGCCTCCTGCCTCCTGCCACCTGCCACATGCCTCCTGCCACCTGCCTCCTGCCACCTGCCTCCTGCCCTGCCTCCTGCCACCTGCCTCCTGCCACCTGCCACATGCCTCCTGCCTCTTGAGTCACTAGCCTCCAGTTGCTCCTCAGTCTTGTGCCTGTCGTCCTGTTTTGCTGCTTTGCTTATTCTCCACAGGTCATATTGGGCTTTTTCTCCAGCTCCTTGTTTCCGGACACACAGGCCCAATCCCAGGCCCAGAGAGCTGCTCTTCTGGTGTTATTTATCCATGGTGTTTGATCAGGATACACAGATCAGATTGGTTTAGTTTATCTTCCACACACTTCTTTATGAATCCAGTGTGCCTCTGTGTACTCATCTATATCACCGTTTAATGCATCATGGAACACGCCCAGTCAGCACCCTCAAAACAGTCTTGCAATGCGCTGTCTGATTCCTCAGACCACCAGTGAACTGTCTAAACAGTGGGTGGGCTTTGCCTCAGTTTCTGCCTATAAGCTGGCAGGAGCAGGATGGAGGAGTGATCCGATTTGCCAAACGGTGGGTGGAGGAGGGGCTTGAAGCCTTTGATATGCGTTTGTTATCTGTGTGACCAAAACTCCCCCAGTAATCTGACAGAGAGTCTAATGTCCTGTGCCCCACCTGATGTGTGTCTATGCCCCATCAGTCGGAGAAACACTGATTTAGAGTGTCCTGTGCCCCACCTGATGTGTGTCTATGCCCCATCAGTTGGAGAAACACTGGTTTAGAGTGTCCTGTGCCCCACCTGATGTGTGTCTATGCCCCATCAGTCGGAGAAACACTGGTTTAGAGTCACTGCAGCTCCCTGAAACAGAGACTTCACAGAGCTTTTGCTTGGTGTGTGTGTGTGTGTGTGTGTGTGTGTGCGTGTGTTTCTCTCTGTCTCTCCCTCTGTCTCTGTAAGTGTGTCTTTCTCTGTGTCTCTCTCTCTTTCTGTGCTTTTCCGCGTGTGAGTGTGTATGTGTGGTGTGTGTCTCTGTGTGTGAGTGTGTGTTGCTGCCTACCGGGCCAGTGGGAGCGTTCACTTAAAAGATCGAATGACATCACATGGGGAATGACATCACAGTGCCCATGAGTGGAAGGATGAAAGAGACAGAAGAGAGGAGAGGAGAGGAAAGAGGAGGAGAGGAAGAGAGAGGATAGAGGACAAGAAGAAAGCACACTATCTCTCTATCTCTCTTTTTCACTCTTTCACTGTGTATGTGTGTACGAGTGTGTGTGTATGTGTGTGTGTGTGTGTGACTCAGCACGGACCCACCCAGAGGCTCTTAAGAAGATTGGACCCTTCAGACACACACTCATTAAGCTAAAAGCCTGTGTTAGTGTGTGTGTGTGTGAGTGTGTGTGTGTTTGTCCCAGACAGACACTGGAATCTGGTAAATGATGTAGGCTATATATCCCCTACCCTCACCCACACACACACATACAGACTGCTCTATTTGTAATTAATCACACACACACACACACACACACACACACACAGATTGACAGATAAGGTGGTGAGATAAGGAAGGAGAGGGAAAGAGAAAAAAGAGAGACAGAGAGGAGGGGGAGAGAAAGAGGAGGGGAACAGAAAGAGAGGAGGGGGAGAGAATCACGGGAGATGCTTTCAGATCAATAAACCATCTTTACCTTGGGTGTGTGTATAGTGTGTGTGTGTGTGTGTGTGTGTGTGTGTGTTTGCATCAGAGAGAGAGAGAGAGAACGTGTCCATGTTCAGCGCAGATGATGGTTCCATCTTCTGTTTTCTGAGTGAAAAGGATGTTGAGACAGATCATTTCCTCTGATGTAAATGGTGTGTGTGTGTGGGGTGTGTGTATGGGGTGTGAGTTGCGTTTTCTGCAGTTGTCGTCTTTCTTGCTGCAATATCTCTTCAGCTGTCTGGCTTCCTATACATTCTCAATTTAAGTTGTCACTCCTTTTTACACACACACACACACACACACACACACACACACACACACACATAGACTTGGCCATGTCTAGACCTGCCAATGAAACTTAAGTCTTTGGAGTCTAGCATATCATTGCTCACAAGCCTCCCACCCCCCAACACACACACACACACACACACACAAAAGTACAGCTAATAATGTCTGTATTAATAGAGTGGCCACTGGATATTTAAAGCTGTGTGTGTGTGTGTGTGTGTGTGTGTGTGTGTGTGTGTGCATGAGAGAGAGAGAGAGATGACCACACTAAAATTACTCATTCCTTCCTACATTCACACATCCACACCCATTGGTAGGTAGTTTTACAATGAGGATGAACACTTTGAGTCACTTCAGAAACCTTCTAGACTCTTCTACACTCATCACTTCTCTCTTGCCTTGTTTATTATCACTTATTTAACTCTCTTGTTGGACTGAACATCTGTGTGTGTGTGTGTGTGTGTGTGTGTGTGTGTGTGTGAACATCTGGTACATTTATGTGCGCCTCCTGTGTGTGTGCAGGGTCCCAATGCGGAGGTCACCCTGAGTGATGGAGGGTGTGTGTGTGTGTGTGTGTGTGTGTGTGTGAATGGAGGAATATGAAATGAGACTCATCACTTAAAAAGTCCTCCCATAGAAATGTATTGCGGCCGTTCATAACACAAAGAGGGCGGAGATGAGACACACAAGTCCTGCCCTGCAGTGGAAGTAACCAATCGCAATGTTGGACGTGGTATGACTGACAGTTAACCTTTGTTTACTATCTCCATCACCATGGTGATAGCCATGCTGCAAATGTTGGCACAGGCGCAGTGAGCAAAGTGCCGTTTTAAAAAAGGCCTTTTTAAGCTTTATTTGAGCGATCTAGATGTTGGTCACATTTCTACCCTCACACTCACTTAAAGTAAAGTTTTAAACTTTTAAAGTTTTAGTTCAAATGACCATAATCCTGTGCTTTTTCGACATCACAGCTGACATTACAAAATGCCCATTTGTGAATGTGTGTGTGTGTGTGTGGATCTCACAGTTGTAATGTTACAAAATGCCCAAGTGTGTGTGTGTGTCTCACAGTGTCTAACTGCTATTTTTTGACAAAACTGTACTCCACTCTCTGCCTACAAGTGTGTTTATATGAAGTGTGCGTGAAAATGAAGAGTGTAAATGAGGAGTGAAAATGAAATGTGAATAAAAAATATTTTTTTTCCAAATTCACAGACATGTAAAGTGTGTTATCAAAGCCCTGATCCTGAAACTGCTACTGTTGCTACACACACACACACACACACATCATTCTCAGGGCAAGAATTCTTACTTGTTCTTTTGTAACTGGAGAAGAAGATCCCGACCCTCTGCAGTGATCCAGACTCCAACATCAGAGGGATACTACAGAGCGAGGGGAGAGAGTGTGCGGGAGGGAGGGAGAGGGAAGAAAAGAGACATGTGTTGGATCTTGTACAGTAGCCTATAGGGGTTACAGTAGTTGCGCGCGCTAATTTTGGAGCTGGCGCGCGAAGGGCATTTGTAGGAACGCAGACATGAGCGTCCTGTTACAGCACGCGAATAGCATTCCTTTTTTGATACAGGATCACCTCGCGCGAAGTGAACTCTCCGACTTTTACTGTGACTGACTTGAGACTTACTTATGTTAGGTGCCATGGACACACTCTCTCTCACACACACACACACGCGAACACTGTAACATTCACCTTAGGTGCCATTTGTTGCCCATCTTGAAAGCGATGAGATGTCAAAGGCAGCCACTGCGGATATGTCACTTCATAGCCCGGTGGGTGCGCGCGCTCCGTACCTTTCCAAACCCGCGAGCCTGCAAACACATGCGCGCGGTATGAATGGATGAGTGAGAGAAGTCCTTCACTCTTTGTCTCACACACACACTTATGAAATTACACTTTAACGGTATGTTAGCTTACATCTGAACTGCTATATTCGTGCTGCCAAAAGCGCGCACACATTACAACAGGCAGGGTTTTAGGAAATGGACTTTTTAAGGTCCCGACGCCAAGTCAACATTTTCGGGCGTATTCAATGGTGCTGAATTCAAATCTACTGTGTCAGGCACAAACAACAAGTTTCAAGTCTTCTAATTACCGTAATAACATAAGCCTTCATCGTATCACATATCTTTATGAAACTTCCCGGGCTTATTACTCACTCAAACAATATTTGATTTTTTTATATATATTTCATTGAGCCTGACTATCCGCCCATTTAGTCAGTTACTTATGTCACCGCATCCAGCTCAGCATTTACCGGAGCGCTTCTTCAAGGGACACAGTTCGCCTTTATTTTGAGGCTTTTGATGTTTTTTTATTCATCATTCTTGCGTCGTCCAATGTCGCGTCTCCACGCGCACCATTTGCCGTTTTCTGCACACGCAGCGGCTCAGAGGCAGAAGCGAGATCTCACGGGAGATATAAATGTTAAAGACGACGGACTTACCGTTCTTCCCGGACATCCCAGCCGTACCACCATACAGAAGACCGCACAGAAACACACAAAGGCATGCGCCGTACCGTACGTCCTCTGCTCTCGCCGACACACTCATCATCAAAGCAAGATCGCATTCTACGGAAAGGATGGAACGTTAGACCTGCGCGAGCAGACACCCATTAGTCTGACATTGGCGCGCGCGTGTGAATGGCCCGTGATAGTAGCACTTTAAAGAGCTCGGCCGAGATTTCCGGTGCACATGCATCTGGCATCAGACGCACTCAGGGACTGGCGTCGCGCGTGCAGCACACAAGGTTGGATGTGCGAGAGCATCTCTAATCTCGCATCCCGGCGCCTCCCCTTCATCACGTCACGAGACAAACCCCGCCGTCGGTTACGGCCTGCACTGATGTGAGCGCGAGCCTGACTGTGGGTAGCAGCAATGATGCGCAGCAGCGATAACTGAGGGTAGTAACGGAAACAAAAGCGGTTCACCACACCAGTGAGATTAGCAGGGCCACCAGAGGGGAAAGTGATGGAAGAAGGCTGATGTTTCCAAAACCATCTGAATTCTTTTATTTGGGCTTTCTGACAGTGTGAAGTGGAAGATGTTGTACAGACACAGCAGGGCACCAAAGTCCACCAGATGCCTCAACACTGTGCATCAACGCCCTCACACACACATACACACACACAACCCTATCCACAGGATGGTCTTTCAGGCAAGCACATGGCTGTTATTCTGTGCATGTGTGTTTGGTGTGTGTGTGAAAGTACACACAATAGGTGTGTATGCATGTACAGTGTTTGTCGCCTGTTGGTCATATAACACACAAACACACACACACACAGAGATTTGAAGTCAGATTTTCAGCTGTTGAGCTGAACATCAGACTCAGGAAAAATGCAATGTGTGTTTGTGTATGTATGTGTGTTTTTCTCTGTCTCACACACACACACACACACACACACACACTCACTCACACACACACACTCCACATCAGTCTGACTCCAAGATGTCTTGATGCTCCTCCCAGAACTGCTCGCCAATGATGTCACAATGGTGGGCTGTGACCTTCTTCCTAGTGCGAGTCACCTGGACTTCTTGCTCATTCTGATTGGCTGATTTCATCTTTTTTGTGGTGACCTCATCGACCTGAGAGACGAGTTTAGAATTAGTCAACCTGACTCACACACAAAAACAAACACACACACACACACACAAAAACAAACACACACACAGACCTTGTCCCAGATGAGAGTGGTGCCTTTACGATACAGCTGGGGTTCGTTGTTGTAGTTGATGTTAAACTCAGAGAACAGAATCTCATTCTTATCAGCAGCCACTGTACCCTGCAGGAAACACACACACACACACGCACGCACACACGCACGCACGCGCACACACACACACACACACACGCACGCACGCACGCACACACACACAGGCACATACTAACACATCATCCATATTAAGACAACACTGATAACAGTTATTAGAGGGTCAGTTGGTGCATCAGGTGCACTAGGTGTGCAAAAGGTGCAGGAGTCTTTGGTGCACCTATGTAATGAGGCGTGCTCACTGGGTCCGGGGGTGATTTGGGTGCACCTATGTAATGAGGCATGCTCACTGGGTCCGGGGGTGATTTGGGTGCACCTATGTAATGAGGCGTGCTCACTGGGTCCGGGGGTGATTTGGGTGCACCTATGTAATGAGGCGTGCTCACTGGGTCCGGGGGTGATTTGGGTGCACCTATGTAATGAGGCGTGCTCACTGGGTCCGGGGGTGATTTGGGTGCACCTATGTAATGAGGCGTGCTCACTGGGTCCGGGGGTGATTTGGGTGCACCTATGTAATGAGGCGTGCTCACTGGGTCCGGGGGTGATTTGGGTGCACCTATGTAATGAGGCGTGCTCACTGGGTCCGGGGGTGATTTGGGTGTCTTAGAGTCTTTAAGACGCTTCTCTGGAGTCATGTTAGAGTCTTTAAGACACTTCTCTGGAGTCATGTTAGAGTCTTTAAGACACTTCTCTGGAGTCATGTTAGAGTCTTTAAGACACTTCTCTGGAGTCATGTCAGAGTCTTTAAGACACCACTGATAATGTAGACAAAACAATGATTGCTGCCAAGTACAAACAAATGCTGGGAAAACTATTTTTAATACGGGCAATTAATGTCCAAACAGCTCTTCTATAGGACTACATCCCCTCTATAGGACTACAGCTCTCCTATAGGACTACAGCTCTCCTATAGGACTACAGCCCCTCTATAGGACTACAGCTCCTCTATAGGACTACAGCTCTCCTATAGGACTACAGCTCTCCTATAGGACTACAGCTCCTCTATAGGACTACAGCCCCTCTATAGGACTACAGCCCCTCTATAGGACTACAGCTCGTCTCAACACCGCTATATTCTTTGTGGTCAATATTCTATATTCTTTATGCCAGGTAGACCTAATTAAGTCCCAAAATAATACAGGATTCCTACAGGTTTTGCACTGCCAGCTACATCTAATCCAAACACAGCAGGCTAATAAAAAAAACGCAAAATTCAACAGGCTTAAAAGACCAACAAAATGGTAATCACCATTAGCCACAATGCTAATAGCTGCAATGCAAACAATGGTAATCACCATTAGCCACAATGCTAATAGCTGCAATGCAAACAATGGTAATCACCATTAGCCACAATGCTAATAGCTGCAATGCAAACAATGGTAATCACCATTAGCCACAATGCTAATAGCTGCAATGCAAACAATGATAATCACCATTAGCCACAATGCTAATAGCTGCAATGCAAACAATGATAATCACCATTAGCCACTATGCTAACTTTATCCATATGCCTGAGTGCGTGTGGGCATACCTTGACTGTGTGTGTGTGTGTGTGTGTGTGTGTGTGTGTTCGTACCTTGAGTCGATCTTCAGCTTCCGATGCACTCAAGCCTCCCTTTTGTATCAGCATCCAAAACACTGTATTATACAGGTTATTAATATGACCTACACACACACACACAAATATTATATATATATACACAGGTTATTAATATGACCTACACACACAAACATTAAATATGTATATAAATTATTAATATGACCTACACACACAAATATTATATGTATATACACAGGTTATTAATATGACCTACACATAAACACACGCACGCACACACACACCCACCCACAAACTCGTGAAGACCCAGCTCTTCCAAGAATATCTCCTGGCGTAAACTTTGAGAATGCACTTAATAATTCAATTTCTCTACACTGTGTTACACTACTGCACTTTCAACTTAAAATAGTGCAGATTCTATGTTAGCAATACGCACTCCTTGTTAGTTCTTTCATTGTGTTGTAGCTTGAATGTTATCCTCTTTTGTAAGTCGCTTTGGATAAAAGCGTCTGCTAAATGCTAAATGCTAAATGCATAAATGTAAATGCAATATGAGACGATCTCAAGGATGCCTTTCATCACGTGGGCACACATCCCCCTCATCAGAGATTCCTACGCTTTGTTTATCAAGGCAAATGTTCCGTATTCACAGTTCTCGCATTTGGGCTTTCTCAATCCCCCAGGACCTTCTGCTTGTGTGTGTGTGCAGGGCTGGACCCCTTACACCTAAGGGGGATCCGGATTTTAACGCATTTGGACAACAGGCTGGTGCAGGCCAGTTCCAACCAAAGCACAGCAAGAGCAATTTCAATCTGCTATGCACTAGTGTCTTTAGTGTTGGAAATGTCTTATCTGTTGTGCATCCCTTCTTCACCGTGGGATGGCGAGAAACACACTTTCAATTCCACAGAGGTGGAGTCAAAACCCGCATTTGGACTGAGATCATTTCTGTTCTGCGTCTTAATGTAAACACAGAGTAAAAGAGTGTCCTTGAGAGCCAAAGTTCAGATGCCATTTCAGTCCCGACCTGGAGCCAAACAGCACAGCAGTGACACCTCAGAAAAGACAGGAGGGAGCTTATGTGTGTGAGTGAGCAGCTCACCCTACAAACACTGCTGTCTACCCTCGCGTAGCCTACCCTAGGATGGATGGATGCATAGAGATAGATAGATAGATAGATAGAGAGATAGACAGACAAATAGTTACTTAAGGAAACTTAAGCAAATTGACTTACAAAAACATACACCGCAAAAATTTGTATTTAAGGTTCAAATATTTAGTCTCATATTTAGAAGGGCTAAAGCCAATTTGTTCAAATGAGTAACACTAGGCTAGAAGCTGTGTGTGTGTGTGTATGTGTGTGTGTTTTGTAGGAAAAGCACAGAGCTGTAAATATATCAGACATGACTTAGACAGAGTGGAGTGATGTCATGTGATGATATCAGTATGCTCACAGTCAGCCTGTCGCCAGCTCAGGTAATCTCTTAGGTTACGGTTGCTTGGATACAGCACCACTCGTCCATCAAAACTGGGAGGGTAGAGCAGGGGCTGATGGGTAAAATATTCGCTCCAGTAGAATACAAAACTGGAGGAGAACTGGGAGGCCACGTGAGTCATGAGCTTACTGACGAGAGAAAAAACACACACACACACACAAAGGCTGAGAAAACACACACACACACAACACTGAAAGAAAATGCACAAGTCATGAGCTTTCTGAGGGGAGAACACTTACTCACTTACTCACACACACACACACACACACACACACACAAACTTGTGAGTACCTGGCTCTGCGTTTGAACCAGTTGGTTGATCGTTTGAAGACGAAGCTGAACTCGTCGCTTTGGCCGTACGCCACACACACACACACACACACACACACACACACACACACTTGTGAGTACCTGGCTCTGCGTTTGAACCAGTTGGTTGATCGTTTGAAGACGAAGCTGAACTCGTCGCTTTGGCCGTACGCCACACACACACACACACACACACTTGTGAGTACCTGGCTCTGCGTTTGAACCAGTTGGTTGATCGTTTGAAGACGAAGCTGAACTCGTCGCTTTGGCCGTACGCCACACACACACACACACACACACACACACACTTGTGAGTACCTGGCTCTGCGTTTGAACCAGTTGGTTGATCGTTTGAAGACGAAGCTGAACTCGTCGCTTTGGCCGTACGCCACACACACACACACACACACACTTGTGAGTACCTGGCTCTGCGTTTGAACCAGTTGGTTGATCGTTTGAAGACGAAGCTGAACTCGTCGCTTTGGCCGTACGCCACACACACGTCCTCCAGCTGCTCCATCACACTTGCTGCGCTCCGCTCCATCAGAGCCAGCGCTCGCTCATCATTGGGCTTCACGTACCCATGCTGCTCAGAGAACCTGTGTGTGTGTGAGAGAGAGAGAGACAAATATTGACATATTACAGTGAGTGTGATAAGCAGAAAAAGCACTTTGTGAGAGGCTGTGTGTATTGTGTGAGTGTGTGTTGTGTGAGTGTGCACGTGTGAGAGAGAGATTGAATTATTACAATAAGTGTGTGTGAATTAGCAATGAAGGTACTATGTGAGAGGCATTGACTGAGGCATTTGGAACATGACGTGTGTGCGTGTGTGTGTGTGTGTGTGTGTATGAGTGGTGTGTACTTGCTTGTGGAAGTTGCGTCCATCCAGTCTCACTACAATGTAGCAGTTTCTGAGGCAGGTGTCATCAGTCTCAAAGGTCCGCACGTACTCAAACTTACTCTTTGCCATAACGCCACAGGAGAATGTCCGCAGCAGTGACCTACGGTGTCTCACAAACACACACACCACTCTCAGCAGCATACAGATCCTACACACACACACACACACACACACACACACACACACACACACACACACACACGTCATGTTCCAAAAGCCTCAGTCAGGCAAGTAATAATAGAAAACGCATTGTTGTAGTCTACGTAAATCTTCCTAAAATAATTTACTGTTACCTTAAAGACTCCGAGTGCTCTATATTGGCACAGATGTATCTCGCTCCCCACTCCCGTTACCGGAGCAGTCAGCACCGGTAACGTTATGTTGGCTTCCCCACTACACGCCAGTCACACCTCTCGTGCAGCGTTCGGTTCACTTCCGACAGCCTGGCGTTCCTCGCGTCGTTATGTCCCGTTGGTCGGTAACGTCCAGTATGCGTTTCCTCATGCCGCCGGACCTGCTATCTGTCTCCTTTCACGACTGAGGAGGTGTCTGCGGCACTTACCAGCAACGATCCTCCTCACAACTTCTCTGTAACATCAGGTACCATCCAACCATGCAGCGCGCTCGGATCCAGCGCGTAAATGCGTTCGTGTAGAAGTCACCAACCACACACGGTGGTTCCGCTCACAGTGCGA
Organism: Tenualosa ilisha; assembly: GCA_015244755.2. Lineage (NCBI taxonomy): Eukaryota > Metazoa > Chordata > Actinopteri > Clupeiformes > Clupeidae > Tenualosa > Tenualosa ilisha. The sequence goes on along the minus strand of PYXC01001176.1, from coordinate 402,075 downwards.
CAAAAACACGTATCTTCTACTACACCTGGACACGTCACACTTCCCTCTGAAATGTCTGAGTTGGAGACGCGGATCGTCGTTGAAACAAACATAAAAAAAACAAGTAGACAAATTTGGCAACTCCTGAACGAAGCGAAAACAGAAGAGGAGGGAATTCCACAAAGCCAGGTTAGTGGCTAAACTGAGTAACTTCTGGAGTAACCGCTGATCTAAAAACAACATGTCACTTCAGAAACAACTGATGCTCAATGGAGGGCTCTTTTAGAGACCAGTGGCAACTCCCAACGCTTAGTAGCACAGGCCCAGAAACATACTTATGTGCGTTAATGCAAACCATAGCGTGTTTCCCGCGTGGGGAAGAATAACAGTGAAGGACCTCCAAGCCCATAATTCTTTGCAGTTTTCCTTGCGGTTCATTCAAACATGGAGGAAGAGGAGCGAAAGTTGAAGAACAAAAAAGAGCGAGAACTTGGTCAGACAGTCGCGTTTGACCGGAGACCAAGCAAGGAGACGGGAGAGGGGGCTGGAGGGAGAGGAGGTGGCGCGCCGGAGGTAGAGCCCCGGCACCGCGACTCCAGACTGGACGTGAGCTCGGATCAGTTTGATCCCATGTTGGCGCTGTACTCGCCGGACGTGCCGCTGCCTTTCCCGAACATCCGCTCTTTCAATAACGTGGCTGAGTACGAGAGCTTCTTGAAGGGTGGCCGTGGTCGCGCGAAGCCCGAGAATGTGGCCAAAAAGGAGCGAGCGGCGAAGAGAGGCGTACCGGACCCGGAGAGGATCGCGCGGCTTAAAGAGCTGATGGTGAAGAACCCGACCGATGAAGACGCAGAAGAGGGCACGAGCGGGAATCGGAGACCCGTGCGTCGACAGAGAGCACCGAAAAATGTGCTGACAAGAATGCCTTGTGCGTGAGAAGCCTCTTCCTCAAAACCTCACCCCTCACATGTGGCTTTGACTGACTGCTTGTTTTGCTGTTGTGTTGCTGTTGTCCTGTGGAGTGTGTGTGTGAGTCCGTCCGTCCGTCTGTCCTTAGTTGTGGGTATGAAAGTTGAGAACGCAATGTTTTGTGTAAATGCTATAATGAAATATTTGTTAGAATTAATGGTTTGTTTTGTTTTGTGTGTGTGTGTGTGGACACCTGAGACAGTGTTGGCTGGCAGTCCTCTTGGCTCGCTGAATAGATGTGTACAGGAACACATCCGGGTCAAAGTTCACGTGCGGAGCTTCAAAGGCTTGCGGGGTGTGTGTGCTGGCTTTATTGTCGCCTTTGACAAGTTCTGGAACCTGGTAAACACTCTCCCCGCCGATGGCCATAATACACTCTTCTTATTACACAAATTCCTTACTATGTGTCTTACTGTGTGTGTGTGTGTGTGTGTGTGTGTGTGTGTGTGTAGGCCATGGTGGATGTGGATGAGACTTTCAGGGAGCCTTTGCTTGGAGAAGCACTCTACCATGAGAAAGCGCTCACTGTCACGAGGGTAAGATACACACAGACACACTACTTGAGCTTTTGCAATGCTTCTTCAGTAAGGGAGGTGAAGTGTGTGTGTGTGTGTGTACACGCTCATTTGTTTCTGTGTGTTCGTAGCTGTTTGAGAAGTTACAACTGCAAGAGGAAAAGGCTTCCACCTCTGAGAGACTCCTGAAAGAGGCCGCCCACAGCATGCCTCACACACACTGCCCCACACACCGTCACACACACGCCATTGCTGCTGCAAAGCAGAGCGTTCAGGAGGGCGGAGCCACATACGGTTGTATTCACACACGACATGTCAATCAGCTGTTCATCCGTGGAGAGAATGTCCTGCTTATCAACATCCCTGGGACATGACCCTGAACATCTGTGTGTGTGTGTGTGTATACGTATACACATTCTGCCAATCAACGTGCCTCACATGTGACACTGAACTGTGTGTCTACATACATCTGTGTGTAAACATATGCACATACAGTACATCTGTGTAAACCAGTGTGTGTGTGTGTGTGTGTGTATGTGTGTGTACGTGGTCACATCAGGGTCTCTAGTGGATCACCGGAGGGCTGCTTCCTGAGGCGTGTCTGTGCACACACACTTGAGCACTGATGTGTCATATTGATCTGTGTGCCGGACGACTCGCTTAGATTCATGCAACAGCTCACAGCAGCATAAGCTTGACTTTCCAATACCCACTGAACCAGAATCAGTCCACAGCCAAGCGCTGTCTGTAGGCAAAAGAACATGATGCAAATGGTGAATCAGTGGGCAATACTAACTGAATGGGCCAGAAAGTCACTTTCAGTTTCATTTTTCTGTGCCTACTGAGGTAGTGTTAGCTGCCTGTTTGCTGTTCGATCTACACTATCAAGTTTTCTGGTTCTTTTATCCTCCAGACAGCACTGGGTGACCCCAAACAACAGGGCTATTGACTGAATCACACCAGAGTTCTCCCTTAACTTAATGCTGCAGGTGGCTTCCTGTAGACACACACTGATGAATGCGAGTGTGTAATATTGATGCATGTGTGTCATGTTGCTGTAGCATATAGATGTGCAAGTATATCTGTGTGTGTCTCATCGATGTGTGTGTGTATGTGTGTGTGCGTGCGAGTGCTGTGTGAAAGATCCTCCTGAATAAAGGCTCTGGCTGAACTTGGATATTTTCCTGTTTGTTTTTCATACTCTATACTTTTCTCTTTACCCTGATGGAAAACATGAGGACAAGGATTTAGGAAGACAAAGGAAGGAAATCACCTGAGGAAGACAGAGAATCGGACTCGCACTGAATGTATGTGTGGTTTGTGAACTATGAATTGGGCCTAAGCTTAAGGAATAACCACACTGAGTTCTGGTGTGTGTGTGTGTGTGTGTGTGAGAGAGAGTGTAACCACTAATGGCCAAAACAACTTTGAGCATCTACAGGGTTCCCATGCGTCCTGGAAAACCTGAAATTGTAGAGGTGGCTTTTCCAGTCATGGAAAACACCTGGAAACTGATATGTTAAAATGTCCCGGAAAAAACTATATTGTTTGGGAATTATAATTTAGCCCCCTCATTCAGATAGTATACAGTATACACCTTTAGCCCCCTCATTCAGATAGTATACAGTATACACCTTTAGCCCCCTCATTCAGATAGTACACAGTATACACCTTTAGCCCCCTCATTCAGATAGTACACAGTGTACACTCTTATTTGATACTGTATCCTGAACCCCTGTGGGATCAAATGAGTACTGATGAGCAGTGTGTTCAAAAAAATTCTTTTTTCCTCTGAAACTGCATGAAACAAAAGGGGTGTCTTACCTGCAGAGAACACACCTTGACCAGCATTAAATGGTCTACCTGGCGTAAGGTGGTTTAAGATGGTTTAAGCTGGTTTGACCAACTAGTGTTTACCGTCTAATGATTTGATGGTCTGGCTGGCTTGACTAATTTACGGTGGTCACTCTAGCGGGTTTTGCTGCCCATATAGCAGCCATTTGCAGCTTCCACACCAGCATAACCAGGCTCCTCCAAGTGTTCAGTTTGACCAGCTTATCTTGCTATTGGTTCAACCAGCTAAAACATCAAGGCTCAAAAACTCATCAAAGACATCAAAAAACTCATTGACCAGCATAAAAGGATTAAGATTGACTGGCTAGATTAACCAGATTAAGATTAGAAGTTGTGTTTTGGTTTAGTTGGTTTGATGGGGAGGCCTCAGGGTGCTAGGGCTCCCTCATGGGCACACTGGGCCCCCACCATCATGCCACCTCCACTTGGCTTAGTCGCTGTATCCCACACAACACACTCACCAGCATGCCACCTCCACTTGGCTTAGTCGCTGTATCCCACACAACACACTCACCAGCATGCCACCTCCACTTGGCTTAGTCGCTGTATCCCACACAACACACTCACCATCATGTAGGGGTGGTGGTAGCGTAGTGGTTAAGGAACCTGACTAGGGTGTAAGTAGCCTGAAAAGTTTTGGGTTCGAATCCCGGCTGCCACCGTTGTGCCCTTGAGCAAGGCACCTAACCCTAAGTTGCTCTAGGGGAGACTGGCCCGGAACAATTGATAGTTGATGAGTTGTAAGTCGCTTTGGATAAAAGCGTCTGCTAAATGCATAAATAAATCATGCCACCTCCACTTGGCTTAGTCGCTGTATCCCACACAACACACTCACCATCATGCATGAAGTCATAGCAAGCTGAAGTGGGCGTGGAAACCGCATCATCATCTTAGATATGAACAAACCCAACCACCACCGTCTCTGTAACTGCAGCTGGGTGTGTCCCAGTGCAGTATCTAACTGCTACAGGTCTTCACCGGCGAGGGCTAGGGCAGCTTACTACATTCTGTGGGTTCAATTCTTGAAGGTTCTGCATTCATACACTTTCACAATGCAGTGGTCTTACAATCTTTGGATTGTCCAAAAGAGCCATCCTTTTTTTCCATCACATTATTGTGTAACACACACACACACACACACACACACACACACACACACACACACACACGTCAGCCTGCGTTGAGATGTGTTCAGCTCTTTAATATTGTAAAGAAATGATTAGATACAATCAGCTGTTCCACCTGGTTACCATGGAGA
>PYXC01001176.1:387500-392500 GCA_015244755.2 Tenualosa ilisha | reverse complement strand
TCAATATAAGGCTGCTAGCTGTAATCCAGTTGCCTATGAGTGAATCATGTTTCAGCAGGAAGTGGATGTGAGCAGCATATCGGAAGTGCTGATAGCAATCTGAGAGCCAATGACACAGACTTCCTGGAAACCCCAAAAAGGAGGAGGGGCTGAAAGTTTGTCCGCAAGTCGTCTCATAAGTCACCTCATACAGCCAAAACTAATGTGTGTGTGTGTGTGTGTGTGTGTGTGTGTTTTCACCTGTGACTGAGACTGTGGCAGGTTGCTGGAGTTGGTCGTCATGGAGAAGGCCATGCTCTGGGAAGCGGAGACTGAGGTGCTCTGGGCGGGGCCAAAGAGGTCAAACAAGTCAGAGGAGGCCGGCGCTGAGGCTGCAGGGTCAGCGTGCATGGGGGCGGAGCCAAACAAATCAGCTGATGTAGGAGGGGCTTGAGTAGGGGGGACTGCATCAGGAAAAGCATTCCACTCTCCGAAATCACTGGCAGCTACACACACACACACACACACACACACACACACACACACACACACACACACACACACACACACACACTAAATATAGTACAAAAAACAACATATCCAGGGTATCTGATTGTGCTTGTGTGTGTCGGGAGACGGGTTTACCAGGTGCTGAAGAGAGGCTTGCAGAGGCTGCAGCAGAGGAGAAATCTGCAAAAAGATCTACACACACACACGCGCACGCACACGCGCACGCACACGCGCACGCGCACACGCACACGCACACGTAAAAGAAGACAGATTGAAACTCCATGTACAGACAAAATGTACCTACTCTCAGTTTACTAAAAGATCTGTATATGAAGGGTGTGTGTGTGTGTGTGTGTGTGTGTGCATCTGTGAGTACACGTGGGTCTCATACCTGTGCTAGCTGGAGTAGTTTGGCTGGGTGTGGGGGTGGAGTCCATGCTGAAAAGGTCCACAAGGCCACCTCCTGATTGGCTGGGAGCTGCTGGGGTCTGCACAGGTGCATTATGGGAAATAGGTTTAAGAGAGCATGAAGATTGAGGGGTGCAAGGTCAAACTGTGTGTGTGTGTGTGTGTGTGTGTGTGAGTGCTGTAGGTTACCTTGCTGTTGGTAGAGTGGGCAGGGCTTGCATCCCCAACGTATTTGGCCGCCGCCCCCAGGTCCACCTTCTTGGAGGGCACACCTCCTTTCTTGCGTGTTGCTGTGGTTTCCGTTGCCTGGACAATCTGCACACTCTTGGTTGTCACGGTTTCCTCCTCGTCCTTAAACTCCCGCCTATTGGGTTGGCCATTCTGCTGACCCCGCCCCCGCTCCTCCTCTGTGTCGCTACAGGCAACAAAGACCAACATTAGCCACGCCTCCACTCATCTATCCACCACCATCTTAATCACTCCATCGGACCTCCACTTGATTTGTCCTTCTGATGAGAGTGCTGTCATTAGCTATTCATTCTATTGTGGACCACACTGTCAGTTTGTCTGCATAGCTCTACAACTGAATATACAATATGCAGCCTTTTGTTTATGTCTAGTGGAGACTGCACTATGTTATTTTTGATACATCATGTGGCCTATTAGACATTTTGCACTTGCACTACTCAGCCTTCAGCTTGGTGTCTGCGTCCAAACCCATGAGGATATCCACGAACAACCTCACTCCGACTCGTGTTAGACTGCATAGTTGTCATGTGTGTGCCTGTGAGCCTATGTGGATGTATGTTGTGTTTAAGCTACTGGACACCTTCATTTCCTTCTGGATAAATAAAGTATCTCTATTGGTCTATCAATCAATGGTAATTAAGTATGATCATCTATTAGTGGTAATGAGGTATGGTCAACCATTAGTGGTAATGAGGTGTGGTTATGTATTAGTGGTAATGAGGTAGATTAATCTATTAGTGGTAATGAGGTATGGTCAACCATTAGTGGTAATGAGGTGTGGTTATGTATTAGTGGTAATGAGGTAGATTAATCTATTAGTGGTAATGAGGTATGGTCAACCATTAGTGGTAATGAGGTAGGGTCATCGTGTGTGTGTGTGTGTGTGTGTGTGTGTGTGTGTGTGTATACCTGAACCTATCGGGTGAGTCGTCTCGTGGCTTGTTGCGGAATCGGCTGATGGTGTCCTCGATGGTGCTCCCAATGCGTCCGCTGATCTCGCCCACCTTCTCACTGAAGGGAAACGCCCCTTTCTGCTCCCAGTCCGAGTCCCAGCGACGGCCCCTGCCATCACCCTCATCAGCTGCACACACACACACACACACACACATACACCAGTTAACATGTCCCATAATCCACCTGACATCGAAGGACAGGCCAGAGTGTGTCTATCTGTGTGTGTGTGTGTGTGTGTGTGTGTGTGTGTGTGTGTGTGTGTGTGTGTGTACTCACCATAGCCTCCCCTGAATCCCCCCATGCTGTCTGATGAGACTCCGATGTATTTGTCTTTGTTCTTCTTGGCTTTCTTCCTCTCCTCTCTCAAGCGATCATCATCCTGGACAAACTCAACCATCTCCTTCACCTTCTGACGCACATTTATGCCCTGGTCCTTACCGTTCTCATCTAACACACACACACACACACACACACACACACACACACACACACACACAAATGTTTATGCCCTGGTCCTTACCGTTCTCATCTAACACACACACACACACACAAATGTTTATGCCCTGGTCCTTATCGTTCTCATCTAACACACACACACACACACACACACAAATGTTTATGCCCTGGTCCTTACTGTTCTCATCTAACACACACACACACACACACAAATGTTTACGCCCTGGTCCTTACTGTTCTCACCTAACACACACACACACACAAATGTTAAGGCCCTGGTCCTTACCGTTCTCATCTAACACACACACACACACACACACACAAATGTTTATGCCCTGGTCCTCACCGTTCTCATCTAACACACACACACACACAAATGTTTATGCCCTGGTCCTTATTGTTCTCATCTAACACACACACACACACACACACACACACACGTTTATGCCCTGGTCCTCACCGTTCTCATCTAACACACACACACACACAAATGTTTATGCCCTGGTCCTTATTGTTCTCATCTAACACACACACACACCCAAATGTTAAGGCCCTGGTCCTTATTGTTCTCATCTAACAAACAAGCACTCAAATGTTTTTTTCTCTCAGGTTATGCATCTGTGTGTATGTATACTACGCAGTGATAGCTCTTTATTAAGCAGAGGTCATATAGGGGTGTGTACATGTGTGTGTGTGTGTGTGTGTGTGTGTGTGTGTGTGTGTGTGTGTGTGTGTGTGTGTGTGTGTGTGTGTGTGTTAGGGATGCAAGATAAATCGTTAAAAAACATGATCTCGATTCACACCTACATACCATCTCCTTTTCTGTAGTTTACTTGACGTGCTGCATCACATATAAACGCTCCTATTTCTTTGTCCGCTGGGAGTTTCTCAAGCGCTCACAAACATCGCATTTCTACCTCAACCAATGACAAGTCTGCCTTTCTGTCACATGATATGGTGTAGCAGCAATCAGTTTCTACCTCAACCAATGACAAGTCTGCCTTTCTGTCACATGATATGGTGTAGCAGCAATCAGTTTCTACCTCAACCAATGACAAGTCAGCCTTTCTGTCACATGATATGGTGTAGCAGCAATCAGTTTTTGAAAGTGATGAGTGAGTGCAAGACGGGTTCAAAAAAACTCTGAGGAGGAGAACAGACTGCAGCATAAATCCAGGTGATCGTAAAGAGAAGCAGCCAAATGCATTAACCAAACCAGTTCTCTGAGTGGGAATTAACTACAAGCCTCTGGAAGCAGCGGCCGCAAATAGCAGCAAATGGGACAGACTTTACCACACTATCACACTTTACTGCACTGTCACCTCTGACTAGCACACTTTACTGCACTAGCACCTCTGACTAGCACACTTTACCACACTAGCACACTTTACTGCACTGTCACCTCTGACTAGCACACTTTACCGCACTGTCACCTCTGACTAGCACACTTTACCACACTATCACCTCTGACTAGCACACTTTACTGCACTGTCACCTCTGACTAGCACACTTTACCACACTATCACACTTTACTGCACTGTCACCTCTGACTAGCACACTTTACCACACTATCACACTTTACTGCACTGTCACCTCTGACTAGCACACTTTACCACACTATCACACTTTACTGCACTGTCACCTCTGACTAGCACACTTTACCACACTATCACACTTTACTGCACTGTCACCTCTGACTAGCACACTTTACCACACTATCACACTTTACTGCACTAGCACCTCTGACTAGCACACTTTACTGCACTGTCACCTCTGACTAGCACACTTTACCACACTAGCACACTTTACTGCACTGTCACCTCTGACTAGCACACTTTACCACACTAGCACACTTTACTGCACTGTCACCTCTGACTAGCACACTTTACTGCACTGTCACCTCTGACTAGCACACTTTACTGCACTATCACACTTTACTGCACTGTCACCTCTGACTAGCACACTTTACTGCACTAGCACCTCTGACTAGCACACTTTACTGCACTGTCACCTCTGACTAGCACACTTTACCACACTAGCACACTTTACTGCACTGTCACCTCTGACTAGCACACTTTACTGCACTATCACCTCTGACTAGCACACTTTACTGCACTGTCACCTCTGACTAGCACACTTTACCACACTAGCACACTTTACTGCACTGTCACCTCTGACTAGCACACTTTACCACACTATCACACTTTACTGCACTGTCACCTCTGACTAGCACACTTTACCACACCATCACACTTTACTGCACTGTCACCTCTGACTAGCACACTTTACCACACCCATCACACTTTACTGCACTGTCACCTCTGACTAGCACACTTTACCACACTATCACACTTTACTGCACTGTCACCTCTGACTAGCACACTTTACTGCACTGTCACCTCTGACTAGCACACTTTACTGCACTGTCACCTCTGACTAGCACA
>PYXC01001176.1:377500-382500 GCA_015244755.2 Tenualosa ilisha | reverse complement strand
ACGTGGTTCAAAATATCTAGGATTTTTTGGTGTGTTCTCTAATCCGTTCTTCAACAAAGACAAGGGAAAAGCGCTACTGACTCTATGCCATCTTTAAAGAATCTGCATCACAAAGTAATCACCTAAATACTCCGATTTTTAAATGTCTGCATTTAATCCTTCACAGCAGATACAGTGTCTGTGCTTGTGTTTGGAAATGGAGCCTTTATACTGTGTGTGTGTTGAGAGTGCATGCATGTGAGTGCGCATGAATGCCAATATAAAAGAGTGTGTGTGTGTCTGTGTGTGTGTGAGCGAGCATTGTCCTGAGTGGTGGTGTGTGTAGTCCAGATACATTTTTACATGCAGCCTGCGTGAGTATGTCAGGCAGTGCAGTTTTATCACACAGTAATCTACAATGTGATGGCTCAGTAAAACGGATGTCCTTGATGTCAAAACTGCCTGAGACTACTCACATGTGTGTGTGTGTGTGTGTTTGTGTAGTACCGCTGACACAGCTTTGAAAGCTGAAGTGGTCTTCTTGCACAGGGACAATGAATCTTGCCAACTTAACACACGAACACAAGTACCAACTCTGCCCACGGAGGGAGACAGACAGACAGACAGAGGTAATGTCGCTTATTAAAGTGACTTGACCGCTGTTCCCTCAACACGGAAGTCAGATCAAAGAGTTTGACCTGGCAGTGACCTAAGAGCACAAAGCAGGGCTTCACTTCACCGGCCCGTTAAAGAGCGCTCATGCTCGGTCTTGCTACCGGGGGCTTCGTGCCAACCACACTTGAGCACTACACCAATCTCCACGCGCCTCTGCGCGAGATGCTGTTTTCATTTGATCATTTCAACCGCTGGACAACAACTGGTACCCGGAAGTGAGCTAACGACTTGGTTGACAGGTTGTTAAAGATAAAAGTACTTCACGAGTGCGGCCGAGTAAAGCCCCTCCGTTTAAAGAGTTTCAGGACAGTCTGTCTCGAGGTAATAGCGCCCGTAGGCACATGTCTGATCTGATGACATGTCACCGACCCAACGGGCCGGACTGCCAACTCCAGCTAGCTAATTTACAGTAGCCTGTTGTTACATCACAACACTACTGGCCTGCGGGCAAAGTGTAGCTTCATAAAACTGAAAAATATATCTTGAACACCAACACTACCAATTATCTTTCGAGCGTGAAAATGTGGCGAGTTACAACCCTGTCGCTCTCGTAAAGTTTGTTGTCACTGGTAGTTCGATGGAGACCTAGCCAGCTAATTTCAATACTTTGCAAACGTCACAAGTTAGCGGTTGTTAGCTTGCCTTCTATTAACATTAGCTTACTTACGCTAACGCTAACTAACTCGCATAACTTAGTCAAGTCCATGATAAAGCTTGTAGACTACTACAATAACCAACTTAACAGTGCAACTTCTCTTTAGCTACAGGACGATTGTATGAAAGGCAAAACTTTTTTCCTTTCCACGATCTAGCCACTTAGCTTAGCATAGCATAGCACCTGAGCAGAAAACAGCGACGTGACGTCAGACACTGGGTACGTGTCTTTCTCAAACAGGTACAAACTTCAGATCCCCCCAAAACCTGAAGATATTGAGCGCTTTAGAAGCTGCAGTACTCACGCTTTATCGACCAGCTCCCTCACTTTCCACATATTCAGCATTTTGGCTCCGTTAAAAAAGGCTTTCCGCCACTAGGACCGGAGATTCTTTTTCGCCTGTTCAATCCACTGACTGAAGCAGGCGCGCTGTCACCCAGAGGAAACCTTGAACTCGTCGAACTGGCCACCTCTCCCCTGCCTACACTCCCAGCCGCTGCCGGGCCGCCAGGTTACTACGAAGACGTTCGGCCAACGTCACTGGCGTACAGTGCGTAAATGCAATGTAGGATATGTAGTCTTTGCGTCTGGTAAAACTTTAATGCAAAGCTGGCACATCAGCGAGCCAATTAAGTAGCCTAGCTGCTGAGTTAAGCTGAAAACCGCCCATTTGTTGTTAAAGAATCTCTCTCTCTAATCACAGATTTTTAGTGCCAGGAGTTGGATTCTGCTGAGCAGGTCTAATTCTGAACTAAACAGTGCATTAGCCTACCCCCACCTTCCAGAAAAGGACCTTTGTATCAAACAAGATTAAAATGAATCCCAATGAAAGGCCCATTTCCGGTTTAATGCCATTGTTCTAAATCATTTCAAATGTTGCCGTAGGAAAGATCCCTTGTAGAATAAGGTTAACTATCCGGTCTGGTAAGTCTGCTGGCTGCACCCCATCTCTAACACACACAGACAATCTCACTCACACACACACACACACACACACACACACACACACACACACACACACACACACAAGTTGTATGGAGAACAGGGAGGATATTCCAAGAATGTGTTAGATGTAAGATAGGACAGGTATGCTTTAGCCCTACAGAGTCACATGGGACAGGTGTGCACAGAGTAGGATAGGACAGGACAGGTGTGCATAGAGTAGGATAGGATAGGACAGGTGTGCATGGAGTAGGATAGGACAGAGATGTGCATGGAGTGATAGTACAGGTGTGCATAGAGTAGGATAGGACAGGACAGGTGTGCATAGAGTAGGATAGGACAGGACAGGTGTGCATAGAGTAGGATAGGATAGGACAGGTGTGCATAGAGTAGGATAGGACAGGTGTGCATAGAGTAGGATAGGACAGGACAGGTGTGCATAGAGTAGGATAGGACAGGTGTGCATAGAGTAGGATAGGACAGGACAGATGTGCATAGAGTAGGATAGGACAGGTGTGCATAGAGTAGGATAGGACAGAGATGTGCATAGAGTAGGATAGGACAGGTGTGCATAGAGTAGGATAGGATAGAGATGTGCATAGAGTAGGATAGGACAGGACAGGTGTGCATAGAGTAGGATAGGACAGGTGTGCATAGAGTAGGATAGGACAGGACAGGTGTGCATAGAGTAGGATAGGACAAGTGTGCATAGAGTAGGATAGGATAGGACAGGTGTGCATAGAGTAGGATAGAACAGAGATGTGCATAGAGTAGGATAGGACAGGACAGGTGTGCATAGAGTAGGATAGGACAGGTGTGCATAGAGTAGGATAGGACAGGACAGGTGTGCATAGAGTAGGATAGGACAAGTGTGCATAGAGTAGGATAGGACAAGTGTGCATAGAGTAGGATAGGACAGGTGTGCATAGAGTAGGATAGGACAAGTGTGCATAGAGTAGGACAGGACAGGTGTGCATAGAGTAGGATAGGACAAGTGTGCATAGAGTAGGACAGGACAGAGATGTGCATAGAGTGACAGAACAGGTGTCCATAGGTGTGCATAGAGTAGGCTGGGATAGACAGCGTTGGGCAGTAGCTACTAGCTTAACTGCATTTCTGAGTAGCTTGGCTGTCGCTCAGCTATGTTCTGAGTGTGGTAGCTTTTCATTGGTTTAGTTCTTTTTTTGGCTTTCCCATTTGCAGGGCATCATCTCACAGCAGCAATTCTTTCATCTAGGCCATGCATGAAAGATCAGTTTGCAAAAATCCAGCAAATGTGATTTGGGTATTTGTTGCATGAAAGATGCCATAGTGAAAAAAAATGTATAGAATGTGCATACAAAAGTCATTTGTGTATCTTATATCACTCATGTGTGCACGTTATGGTAAATTTAAACAACCTAAATCAGATTAGAAATCATTGTACGTTAGAACAACTATAGATCCAAATGCTGTATGCAATAAAGCAAAGCATGTGAACAAACTATTCTACACCTCCAGCACGGAATGGGGAAAAACAGCCAAAGATTATTTCAAAAACTTTTCACCTATATACAAGTACAAGTTACTATGTGCATCTATTGTGGAGACCTGTTAGTTAGGTCACTATTAGAATTGACACAAACCTGGCCTGCTATAATTTGTCTTCTGCTAACTTTAGTGTAGTGAAACATCAGCTGATGTAGAGTAACAGGTAGCTTAGTTAACTATATTTTCAGAGTAGTTTGCCCAGCACTGAAGATAGGATAGCTGTGCATAGAGTAGGATAGGATAGCTGTGCATAGAGTAGGATAGGACAGGTGTGCATAGAGTAGGATAGGATAGCTGTGCATAGAGTAGGATAGGACAGGTGTGCATAGAGTAGGATAGGACGGGTGTGCATAGAATAGGATAGGACAGGTGTGCATAGAGTAGGATAGGGTTGGACAGGTGTGCATAGAGTAGGATAGGACAGGTGTGCATAGAGTAGGATAGGACAAGTGTGCATAGAGTAGGATAGGGTTGGAAAGGTGTGCATAGAGTAGGATAGGGTTGGACAGGTGTGCATAGAGTAGGATAAGACAGGACAGGTGTGCATAGAATAAGATAAAATAGGATAGGTGTGCACAGAGTAGGATAGGGTTGGACAGGTGTGCATAGAGTAGGATGGGGTTGGACAGGTGTGCATAGAGTAGGATAGGGTTGGACAGGTGTGCATAGAGTAGGATAGGGTTGGACAGGTGTGCATAGAGTAGGATAGGACAGGACAGGTGTGCGCAGAGTAGGATAGGGTTGGACAGTAGAAAACTCTTACTGGATCTGCATAAATAAATAGAATAATGCCTAAATAGAAATACAATTTCTACAGGGGCTAAATTATGTATTCATGGCCTGCATGGTTTGGGGAAAGAAGCTTCTTCTAAGTCTTTCAGTCCTGGCCTTAAAAGAATGGAAGCGCATTCCAGGGGGCAGCCTTTGAAAGGCATTGTGACTGGGGTGGTGTGTGTCTTTGAGGATTCTGGTTGCCCTAGTCTTACAATGCCTTGTGTATATGCCCTGTAACCCTGGCAGAGTGGTCTTGGTGATTTTTGCAGTACAGTGAACTACTCTGTGCAGGGTGCTCTCCTCATGACAGGTACAATCCCCAATCCATGTTTCCAGCAATGACAGACTCTATAGCGCCATATTGGAGGTCTTCTGTAGCTGCTTTGAAACCTTGAATTTCCTATTCAGCCTTTTTCACCAGGGTGGACAAATGTGAGGTGGTCAA
>PYXC01001176.1:365000-372500 GCA_015244755.2 Tenualosa ilisha | reverse complement strand
TGACAGTGAGAGCTTAAGATAGAGAGAGTTTAAGATGACCACTAACTATGTCCTGTATGTCTCTACGCCCCTTCCCCCTCTCTCTCTCTCCACCCCTCTCTCCCTCTCTCTCTCTCTTTCTCCCTCCTTCCCTCCCTCTCTCCCTCTCCCCCCTCCCTCCCTCTCTCTCTCTCTCCAGCACCTGAACTATAAGGAGTTTAAGATGTTTGCCATGGCCTGTATTTATATTCAAGAGGAGGAGATGAATGAGCGACGTCTCTCTTTCAGACGCTCCAGCAAATGCAAGTCCACCTTAAAATAAGCCACATGTGCCCCACCCCCATCCACATGTGCCCCACCCACATAGGCACATAAGCCACGCCCTCACTTTCCAAACCAATAAAGAAACCTGCAACTGCTGCTTACTACTGCTTACACCCCATGGTCGTCCTTCCGCTCTGTGAAGTATTAATATACGCACACTCAGTCCACACACGCATACTCAGGACATACACACACACACACCTATACACACACACCCACACAACAGTGGTGGAATGTAATGCAGTATCTGTGCCTTCCTTGAGTAGAGATACTAATTCATACTTTTACTTTTGCTCCACTATTATCTCTCCTTTCTACTCCAATACATTCCGTCACTTTTTTGTTCAAGTCGCCCAGGCTTTGGCTTTGTCTGTCTCGGAAGTTTAAACCAATCAGGTACTTTGTTTGGCGTGAAGCCGTGTTGCAGATTGCAACATTGTATAAAATATTTTGCTACGTTGTGTCATCTTTAACTCAAGGCACTCTCGTCTGGGCCAGAGTGGCTCTTTTAGGAGCTTAGCATCACCATTGTTAGCCATCATACTAGCTAATTGCAGTTTGCTACCTGCTAGGTCACTTAGCAATGCTTTATGGAGAGATGCACCTTACCTGATGTGTTCATCCTGTGGGACTATTGGCCTTTTCATAGAAGTAGTCCAAAGTTGCTGCCAGACATGTTGCTCTGCACACCACTACACCACCCTAACTCACCAGGAGGAGGGGAAGGGGAAAATGCTGTTCATTGACTTCAGTTCAGCATTCACCACGATAGTACTCCTCACCTTAATCACAAAGATGAAGGCCCTGGGACTGAACGCCACACTGTATCACTGGATATTTGACTTTCTCACTGTTCAAGTGGTTAGAGTGGGTGGTCTGACATCTGACACATTACATTTTGACATTTATGCATTTAGCAGATGCTGTACCACGAGCTGAGTTGCATGTTGGGTTAGGCACGGCCTGATCATTGTTATGCTGGATAGAGAAAAATGGCATGACCAAGCTACAAAGGCAACGTGATCAGCAAAGGTCAGCTGGTCATCAATCATGACACACAGGTTTCTTCAACAGATAGGGAGTCTATCTTAATGCTGATGTTGTGATGTATTGTTTACTTGGCTGGGAGGACCAGCAGTTCTGTTTTGGAGAGGTTTAGTTGGACGTGATGTTCTTCCATCCATGCAGATATGTCAGAAAGACAGTCAGAGATCCTTGTTGACACTGTGGAGTCACCAGGAGGAATGGACAGAAGGAGCTGGGTATCATCTGCATAGCAGTAATAGGAGAAGCCATTTAAGTGGATGATTGGACCTAGTGAGGTGGTATACAGGGTTTCATAGTTTTAGAAAGGAAAAGAAGAGAGACAGGCTGGTAGGTCTCCACTTGAATGGGAGCGAGGGAGGGTTTTTTGAGCAGTAGGACAGCTGTCTGTGAGACGCTTAGACACATCATCTTCTGAGGGAGAAGTGAATGAAAAAAAAGAAGCAGTTGGTTTAGAGAAGCTTGTAAGTGGAACACATGAAGCGGGGTGAGACAGGATCTGTGTAGATGGGTCAGAGGACCGGCTACTAAGTTCTGCAACTTTGTCAGTCAAAAATGCAGCAAAAGTGTCAGCTGTGAGGTTAGTTGCAGGGGTGGAGGTGGAGGTTCTGTAGAGATCTGTAGGTGAAAACAGTTTCCGGGTGTCAGTGGCTTTGGGAATCTGGTCTTTTTTGCAGGGGTGACACTAGATGAGAAGGATGATAGCAGTTCCTGGTTTGTGAGAGATCAGATGGATTATTAGTTTCGTGCTATTTCCTCTCAACAGCTCAGAGGTTGGTGCACATTGAGCGAAGAATCATTCAGCCACTGCCCTACACTGCCCCTTCACCAATACCTGCCCCCCCCCCCCCCCCACACACACACACTGTTCAATCTTCGTACTTTTACTCCACCACCACCCCCACCCTCCCCACCTCACTCCCCACACACACCCAGCCCATCATCAGCAAAGCCCCTCCCTCCAGTATGTAAGATTTTGTTGCTCCGCACTGTAAGTGTGTAAGATGAGTGTTTGCTCCTCCCATTCCATCTCCAGGTCTGTCAGGAACCCCAATGTGAAATACTAGAGTGGGTCTAAGTCACGTTCATTTGGTCAAAATAGCTCTCGGAGTAAAACAGGTTGGAGACTCCTGCTCTAGAGACGTGCCAATCTAATTAGAATCTAAAGTTGTAATTATTCCACAGAATCAGTAGATGGCAGCACAGCGCTGAGCAGGACAAGAGGAAAAAGGGTCAGGGACAAGACAATTACAGTAATCAGAGTGTAATTGTTTTGCAAAAAAGTGAGAGTCAATTCAACTGGATTGTTTCACACCTTTTTGCAAAACAATTATCATGGATGTCAATCAAGATATCCAAACTCCATTGATTTAACTAACAGAAACCATCCACCCCTAACTATTAGCATGGGTGGTGGTGGTGTAGTGGTTAAGGAACCTGGCTAGCATGCTAGCAGTCTGGAAATTGGGGGTTTGAATCTCAGCTGTCACCATTGTGCCCTTGAGCAAGACACTTAACCCTCAGTTAGGGCTAAAGGGGAGACTGGCCCTGATGTAAGACACTTAACCCTCAGTTAGGGCTCAAGGGGAGACTGGCCCTGATGGAAGACACTTAACCCTCAGTTAGGGCTCAAGGGGAGACTGGCCCTGATGGAAGACACTTAACCCTCAGTTAGGGCTCAAGGGGAGACTGGCCCTGATGGAAGACACTTAACCCTCAGTTAGGGCTCAAGGGGAGACTGGCCCTGATGTAGTTGATAGTTAACAAATATGTAAGTCGCTTTGGATAAAAGCGTCTGCTAAATGCATAAATGTAGTGTAAGTGTAATGTAATGTAAATGTAATGTAATGTAATGTAATGTAAATGTAATGTAAATGTAGTGTAAATGTAACTATTAGAAACTTGCCACCTATTAGAAACTTGCCAACTAGAACACCTTGCCTGGGCCTGTAGTGTTCCTCCACTCTCACCTTGCCTGGGCCTGTAGTGTTCCTCCACTCTCACCTTGCCTGGGCCTGTAGTGTTCCTCCACTCTCACCTTGCCTGGGCCTGTAGTGTTCCTCCACTCTCACCTTGCCTGGGCCTGTAGTGTTCCTCCACTCTCACCTTGCCTGGGCCTGTAGTGTTCCTCCACTCTCACCTTGTCAGTGAGTGATTTGCAGCACAGCCTCGTATGATGATGCATCTTCCCCATTTTTGAATCCCGTCAAAGAGTTCTTCAGTCCTTGGAGGTGGGAGGTGTCTGCTCAGCACCCCTATGAGCAGACGCCCTTGCTGACGCAGCAGTGCAGTGACACAGGTGCAGAGGAATGGAAAGGTCGGATTAGGCAGGAAGGGTTTTCCCATAATGCCTGACCAGAGAGGATATTGAATGTGATGTGGATGAGGCAGTGTGCCCCGTCATCAACAGAGAAGGGATGGAGTAGTGGCTGTTTGGATTCATCAGCAGAGAAGGGATGGAGTAGTGGCTGTTTGGACTCATCAGCAGAGAAGGGATGGAGTAGTGGCTGTTTGGACTCATCAGCAGAGAAGGGATGGAGTAGTGGCTGTTTGGACTCATCAGCAGAGAAGGGATGGAGTAGTGGCTGTTTGGCTGTTTGGACTCGTTTGTTGAGCTCTAATAGATGGTTTACAGTATTTCAGTTTTCAGCCTCAGTTTGAAAAGAAAATGTCATTGAATCAATCAAATTACTTCAAAGCATGAACTGATCCTGGATTCAATTCTTTGCAAGATGGCAAATTGATGCACACACACACACAGGGACGATGTATCCAGTATATGAAGTCTTTAGAGACCAACCCTCTAAAAGTCAGTCAAGGGCTACTTTCCACTTCTATTTTGTGCTTGGGAAAGCTCCTATCCTAATAAAAGCACCTGCAGATGTTCAGTTCTGTTTAAGGGCCATTCAGATTCTCTACATGCTTCATCACATAGAGCACACTGGTGGTCCCTATGGAGCTAAAGGAGGCTAGAAACATCCCACAATTCCTTGCACCACAAAACAACTATGTGAAGCAGATCAATAATGCTCAACTTCCCAGAAGTGTAAATGATTTGGATTCTAGTGTGTGTGTGCGGATGATAGAATGTGTCAAAATGTTGTGTTGGTTGATTAGGGGAGGGGTCTGGGCGGTGATAATAAGCGGATTAGAGAGCTTAGTTATTGATTAGGGGTGTGGCTATTAATTGGGGTAAACATTCAGTTAGTTTAGTCAGAGGTCAGAAGAGTGAGTTGCAAGTGAGTGCTGTAGTGCTGATGAGTGAGATGTGTGTGAGAGAGTTTAGTAGTTGAGTGTCAGGTCTGCATCAGATCTGGTCACGGTCACGCCCCCTCACTCAACCTCACAGACTCTCATTCCCTCTCCCCGTTCGCTCCCACTTCCCTGTGCACGTTCACCTTCCCCTGAGTACTAATTGGTGTCACCTGGTCTCCACCCTATTTAAGCCTCCTCCCCGGTTCCCCTGATGTCTGGCCCCGTCATTACCTACCTGGATGTACTCCGTGTCTGTCGTGCTTTCTCCGTCTCCCGCGAGCCCCGTGTCGAACTCCCCGCGAGCCAGGACTCCCCAGTCGGTATTGTTGTCCCCTGTATTTACCGTTACCCTAGTCTATGCGTTTGAGTTCGCTGCCTTGTTCTCCTGTGTGCTGGTATTCCCCCGTTTCTTCTGAGCTTTCTAGTTTTCCGTTTCCTCCGCTTTAGAAGCAGACGTGACTTTTGTTGAGTTCTGTTTGTTTGTCTAAATAAAACCTCCTTTGTTTGAAATCTGCCTCTGCTTAGTCTGTGCCTGACACTGAGGTTCCTTGTTTTGTTGGGACTCCTTCTACTGTCTGTTGCCTTGCTTATGAAGTGAAAGGCAATAAACCTGAACTGTTGGCATTTGGATGACCCATGACCTCTGTCTCCGACTCCATTCAGAAAGTTACCATCGGTGTTACACTGTTAACACTTGTAGCCAATCTATTCACTAAACACCCACCACCACTAAACACCCAATCAGCACTTTTGTTACAATTTTTGCTAAACTGTAAGCACAACACACTGCACCACACAACTCTTGCAAAACCAACTCACACTTTAGACCCAGTTTGTAATTTTGTAGCACAAAAAACATACACATTGGTGTCCTCTACTCTAATGAACTAGGAAATATTTCAATCTCTCTATGAAATCTGTTCAAAAAACAAAAACCTTCTACTGCGCCTTTCTGATCCCCTCTCTCATACCGTAAGCCTGTACTGGGTGGTGGTGGTGGTGGTAGCGTAGTGGTTAAGGAACCTGGCTAGCGTGTAAGTAGCCTGAAAAGTTGTAGGTTTGAATCCCGGCTGCCACCGTTGTGCCCTTGAGCAAGGCACTTAACCCTAAGTTGCTCTAGGGGAGACTGGCCCTGAACAATTGATAGTTGATGAGTTGTAAGTCGCTTTGGATAAAAGCGTCTGCTAAATGCATAAATGTAAATGTAAATGTATACTGAAATACATGTAAACATTCACAGTTTCCACATTCAGATACCTCTGCACATGCATGATATCAGGCTACATGTATTACAAAGTTATAAGCTACTGAAAACTGACATGCCTGCACTGTCACAGTCCAGCCTTGAGTTTGTCCTGTCCAACCAGCAACCAGGCAGGCAGGGGTGCTCCGCCTCCTGGCTAATGGGCTGATTGGACAACCAATCACCAACCACTGCCTCTCCTCATCAGCCACAGCTTTAAAAACCAGGCCCAGGACAACGCTCACTGCATCTCATTACACTGCACTGTTTTGCCAAAGCCCTTTGTGCCCCTGCCTGGGGTTTTTGCCCACCTGTGAATTGAGCTCTGCCTGTTGTGGGCGTGTGTTTGTGTATGAGGGGTGTGTGTGTGTGTGTGTGTGTGTGTGTGTGTATATGGGCGTGTGTGTGTGGGCGTGGGCGTGTGCGTGTGTGTGGGCGTATGTGTGTGTGTGGGCGTGTGTGTTTGTGTGTGTGGGCGTGTGTGTGTATGTGGGCGTGTGTGTTCGTGCGCGTGTGTGTACGTGTGTGTGTGTGCATGTGTGTGTTGGCGGAAGAAGCAGTTGCAGTGTTCACACAGCATCATGGTTTCATCAAGTTTGACATTCATTGCAATCAGTAGTAGTAGTAGTTGTGTGAGTGTGTTTATGAGAGAGAGAGAGAGAGAGTGTGTGTGTGTGTGTTTATGAGAGAGAGAGAGAGTATGTGTGTGTGTGTGTGTGTTTATGAGAGAGAGAGAGAGTGTGTGTGTGTTTATGAGAGAGAGAGAGAGAGTGTGTGTGTGTGTTTGTATGTATGTGTGTGAGACAATGCTGGAGGCACACACACACAACGTTTTGTCTCACTCTTAAGCAGGAACAGGGAGGGTGGGGAGAGACAGGATGTCATAGCAGAGCAGAACAAACCCAAGGGTCTAATTGTGTGTGTGTGTGTGTGTGTGTGTTCGTATGTGCATGTGTATGTATGTATGCCTACGTGTGTGTGTTTGTGTGCGTCTGTGTGTATGTGTGTGTGTGTGTGCGCATTTGTGTGTATCTGTGCCTACGTATGTGTGTGTGTGTGTGTGTGTGTGTGTGTGTGTGTGTGTGTGTGTAAGGCCGTCTCTCCAGTAAAACAGAGCTAAGGTACATAGAGAAACATCTCCAAGAATGCAGGAATTTCACATTTCACAAATACCAATTATCAGCCCACACACACACGTACACGCACACACACTTAAACACGCACGCATAGCACGCACACACATACATGTCTCTGTGTCATTACAACTGACATTACCACAACCCAACTATACTCATTGCACTGTATGGTATTTCCCATGCTGACATGAGTCCTCAAAAAACAAATGAATTTTATTTACCACAACCCCCCTAAGAGCAAGCACCAAGACAACACCCTCTCTCTCTCTCAACAATCCACCCATCCCATCCACTTACATTTACTCGTTCATCCACCTGACCACTTTACCCCGACCCTACTTTTGTGACCACCAGTCGCCACTGATACAGTTGAATGTACAGATGTAGTAGAAGATAGGCAAAGTGCAATGGATGTATATCCAGTAATGAAGAGCAGTGGTGTGAACAGATTATGCCATGGTGTAGCGTGAATAGGAAGGTTCAGCAGGGGACAGAGTTCAGTAGGGTGACAGCTGTGGG
>PYXC01001176.1:350000-360000 GCA_015244755.2 Tenualosa ilisha | reverse complement strand
GACTGGGGCTCCTAAGGGACTGCGGATTGGGGCTCCTGAGGGACTGGGGCTCCTGGGGCTGCTGAGGGACTGGGGCTTGGGAAATTCAAAGGGGTAGTCTGAAGACAATCAACCCATAGCTGAGTGTTGTTCTAGATAGCAGAGTGTTGTCGGTAGGAATAAGAATGAGAATTTCGTATTGTGTAACAATGACTGGATTAGTGAACCAGCAGCTAATGCTAATTGAATTTGGTATTGTGTAACAACGACTGGATTAGTGAACCAGCAGCTAATGCTAATTGAAAGCTAATGCTAACTGAATGTAGCTGTTCCGAACCCAGACAATTGCGGATCATGGGAACAAAATATAAAACCCATGAGTCAGGATTACAAAAAAAGAAGCAGTGTTTTATTTTTACAAATGTTCAGCACAAACAGAAAACTGGCGATAACGGCTTATTCAAACGGCCGGATCTAAGACAGATTTGGAAAAAAACAGGCCCTGCAACCTTCCCTTCTCTTTTTTACCTTTCTTCCCTCCTCAAAATAAAAACTTGTGGGTCTTCCGCATGATTTCTTACTGCTCTGCGCTTGCCTGCGCTTGTGCTCAAATGGAAGGAGAAAAAAAAAAACACACCACCAATACAAACATGCAAGTAAAACACAGTGGGGTAGTTTGTCATGAAAATCCTATCAAAAAGGCTCCAACATTGCGCTGTGTGGCGAGCAATCCAAAGGAAAGCAGAGAGAGGCCGCAGCGTGGAAGACGGACAGCTTTTAAGCACGGCTCCGCCAATCAGACCGCACCCTCCCTCAGGGACGCACCTGCACACAATCAAGCCATTGTGAGAGAACACGGCTGTTAGACAATTAAGACAGGTGGGGGAACTACCCCCGCCAGCAAAGGCCACGTAACAGAGCACAGAAAAAGGGAAACTGAAACAAAGTTTCCTTGCCCTCAGTTAGCATTGGCAGCTATTTCGCTAGGTGGTCTATGTTCCTCTTATCAGTTAGCATTGGCAGCTGTTTCGCTAGGTGGTCTATGTTCCTCTTATCAGTTAGCATTGGCAGCTGTTTCGCTAGGTGGTCTATGTTCCTCTTATCAGTTAGCATTGGCAGCTGTTTCGCTAGGTGGTCTATGTTCCTCTTATCAGTTAGCATTGGCTGCTGTTTCGCTAGGTGGTCCATGTTCCTCTTATCAGTTAGCGCTGGCTGCTGTTTCGTTAGGTGGTCCATGTTCCCCTTATCAGTTAGCGCTGGCTGCTGTTTCGCTAGGTGGTCCATGTTTCCCTTATCAGTTAGCGCTGGCTGCTGTTTCGCTAGGTGGTCCATGTTTCCCTTATCAGTTAGCGCTGGCAGCTGTTTCGCTAGGTGGTCCATGTTTCCCTTATCAGTTAGCGCTGGCTGCTGT
Source organism: Tenualosa ilisha (assembly GCA_015244755.2). Lineage (NCBI taxonomy): Eukaryota > Metazoa > Chordata > Actinopteri > Clupeiformes > Clupeidae > Tenualosa > Tenualosa ilisha. The sequence goes on along the minus strand of PYXC01001176.1, from coordinate 358,610 downwards.
TTCGCTAGGTGGTCCATGTTTCCCTTATTAGTTAGCGCTGGCTGCTGTTTCGCTAGGTGGTCCATGTTTGAGAATGATATCTCATTCTTGTTCCTACCGAAAACACTCCATAGCCTTGAACAACAGGGCTGATTGACTCCGGACTATTGCTTTAAAGGCCCAGGTACACACACACACACACACACACACACACACACACACACACACACACACACACACACACACAGGCATCTGAACGACCTAGTTTCCCGTGTTCTCATAGCAGAAGAGGAACTGAATGAGTGGTCTCCTCCCATAGTATTTATAAACACTGGACAAGAGCCAAGCTACAGCAAGCAAACACACACACACACACACACACACATACATGCACAACCACACATGCATGCACGTACACAAACACACAAATACATACAGTACAAGCATACACACACACGCACACATACATTAATACACACACACACAAACAGATACACTATACACACAATAAACACTCACAAACACATTCGTACACACATCTGAGGAGTTGGGATTAAATGGGGTCCCCAAGGAGTGTAACTGGGTGTTAGGAGGTGTGTGTCTGAGGGAGAGAGAAACGGTGTGTGTAAGCGTGTGTTTGTGTGTGCGTGTACATGTATGAGGAGCCACTCAAGACATTATTTATTCTGGCCCTCTCACATACATATATTCTCACTCTCACATACATACATTCTCCTTTCAAATACATACATTCTTCTTGCACATACATACATTCTCCTTTCATATACATACATTTTTTGCACTCACATACATGCATTCTCCTCTCACATACATGTATTTTTACTCTTACATACATATATTGTACACATCTCACATACATATATATTAGTCTCACACACGTATATTTTCCTTTCATATACATTCATATTTTTCATCTCTAAAGAGAATATGTGCATGTGAAAGAAGAATGTATGTATGTGGGCACCAAACGCCCAAAATCTGACAGACCGCAAATAAAAGAGCTGTCTGCAGCAGACGCGCACCACAGATCAGTATCGCTGGATGACTATTCCGGGTTGACTTTACACTATTCTCTCCATCGGACACTTGTCTTAAGTGACATATTGTGGGTAGATGTGTTTTCTGCTTAAACAACGCACGTTACTCATTTTAAATGTGGGGTTTTTAGCCAGCATAAACCCTCTTCTCTTACGGTACTACGTACCACCTGTAAATCTTATATCCGTACGTAGTGCAGGAGCAGAAATATTTTTCAGACATCGGATATTTCTTTACCTTGTGTTACTGAAATTAATGAACTCTTCAAAAATATTCTAATTTGTGAAGCTTTACCTGTATTGTGTAGCTATACAAATTGCAATGCATTACAATTATCAAGACACCAACAATAAAGTGCATTCAGTACTTAGTCCACTTTTGCCTTGTTCAAGTGAATTGTAAAAAAAGTCATTATTGATTGCCTCTTGATTTACCTCACCTTACTGGAGGAGAGGAGAATGTATGTAGGCCTATATAAGAGGAGAATGTATGTATGTACAAGTAGAATGTATGTATGTGAAAGGAGAATGTATGTATGTGAAAGGAGAATGTATGTATGTGAAAGGAGAATGTATGTATGTGAGAGGAGAATGTATGTATGTGAATGTGAAAAATGTATGTATGTGAGTGCAAAATATGTACGTATGTGAGAGTGAAAATATATATGTACATGAGAGGATAATGTATATATGTGAGAGTGAAAACATATGTATGTGAGAGGGCCAGAATGAATAATGTCTTGAAGGGCCCCTCATATGCATGTGTGAGTTTCAGACTGAAAGAGAAGGAAATGTCTTCAGTGGCCTGTGAGCCATGATGAGGCTCTCTCTCATTCTCACCTACTCAAAGAGCACCAGGGAATAAAGATTCCTCCACCTGACTCTCACACACACACACACACACACACACACACACACACACACACACACACACACATACACACACACTCATTCTCACCTACTCAAAGAGCACCAGGGAATAAAGATTCCTCCACCTGATTCACACACACTCACACACACACACATGCTCTCATTCTCACCGACTCAAAGAGACTTAAGATTCTTCCACCTGACTTACACACTCGTACACACACACACACACACACACACACATTCTTACCTACTCAAAGTGCACTAAAAGTGACCTTATTAAGATAAGTCCACTTTTCATCCTTACATAACTAACTTAACAAGTAAAGATTCCTCCACCTGACTCACACACACACACTCACACACTGCTCTAGCTTCACCTGCCACACAAGTGTGTGTGTGTGTAGATGTGTATGTGTGAGTGAGTGTGTGTGTGTGTGTGTGTGTAGATGTGTGCAAACCAAAAACTGACTGTGACCCAGAAGAAAGATGTTGGCCAGTACTTTCATATGTGGATAAAGTACCATATGTGGAAGTAAGGAACACTGACTTCACATCAAGTAGAATCCACACTCAGTGACAAGAAAAACAACACTTAAGCTGCTGTCAGAATAGGAAACACAGCCATTTGCTGTCTATCTATCTATCTATCTATCTATCTATCTATCTATCTATCTATCTATCCTATCTATCTATCCATCTATCTATCTGTCCTATCTATCTATCTATCTATCTATATCTCTTTATCTATCTATCTGTCTGTCTATATATCTATCTATCCACCTATCTGTATATCTATCTATCTGTCTCTATGTCTGTCTGTCTGTCTATCTAGCTATCTGTCTATATATCTATCTACCTGTCTATCTGTCTCTCTATCTGTCTGTCTATATATCTGTTTACCTGTCTATCTATCTGTCTGTCTGTCTATATATCGATCTACCTGTCTATCCATCTGTTTGTCTATCTATCTATCTATCTGTCTGTCTGTCTGTCTGTCTGTCTATCTGTCTATCTGTCTGTCTGTCTGTCTATCTATCTATCTGTCTATATATCTATCTACCTATCTATCTATCTATCTATCTATCTATCTATCTATCTGTCTATATATCTATTTACCTGTCTATCTGTCTATCTATCTGTCTGTCTATATATCTATCTACCTGTCTATATATCTGTCTATCTATCTATCTGTTTGTCTATCTATCTATCTATCTATTTATCTATCTGCCTGTCTATCTGTCTATCTATCTGTCTGTCTGTCTATCTATCTATCACACACATCACACCCACACCTACCACACATCACACACATCACACTCACAACACATACACAATCATCATTCACACACACTCATGACACACATCAGACACATCACACACAACTCACACATTACACACACACTCATCACACTCATCACTTACACACACTCATCACACACATCAGACACACCACACTCATCACACAAACACATCACACTCAATTCAATTCAATTCTATTTGTACGGCACCTTATGCAATAGTATTTACTCATTCTCCACCTCCCCTAGAATTAAACAATTGAGTTTTACTGTTCAGTTTATCCAGTCGTTTTGTTTTTGTGTTTTTAGCTTCAGGTTAGCATATATCATTGAACTCTTTGGTTGCCACGGGCAACTCACCCATTTGCATCTTGCTGTGTTCACAGAGTTCCGGTACTTTTCCTTTTTAAAACTTGACTCTTCTGTAGTTACAAGGTGTACTAAGACCGACGGAAAATAAAATGTGAAGATTTTCTAAACTGATGACATGGAACTTTACTCTCATTCAGGCATAATAATCAAGCAGAGCAAGTAGCTCAAGGCACCTGAATGGTTCCTGTTAGCGAACGTTGAGTGTGCTTGTCAGTAATGTAGCAGCCTAAGGCTACTCACCAAAAGGATAACAAAAGTTGCTATTGCAAGACACATGTCCTATAATTCAATGAAGAGTCTGCTTAAATTGCGGATGAATATTTATTCAAATGGATGCAGTAGGAACCATAATCAACATCTGCTGCAGGCTATAGATTCCCACCAGCACCTCGCAGAAAAACAGTCTGTTTCACTGCGGTCCTGTAGCGTTCGGGTCATGAGAGAAATTTAAAGTGACAGGCGCCCAATTAGACATCAGATCCAATGTCATGACACTGCACACACTCGTTCATTTTTTAATTATATTTTAATAACTATTTATTATATGTGTCTATTTTATTTAGTTCTTGGAAAATCATGCCCAGTTAGGAGAGTATATTTGAAATAACAATTTATTATATGTATGTCTGTCCTATTTGTTCTGTTTGCTCTGGTAAATAAAGCCCAGTTAGGAGAGGAGGATAAAAAAAGCTGAGGCTACTACTACCTGCTACCGCCACAACATCACACATATCACACTCATCACACACACACTCAACACACATATCTTACTTATCACACACACACACACTCATCTAACTCAACACACACCACTCCTCACACTCATCTTACTCATCACACACACAACACACACATTACACACACACACTCATCACATACATCACACTCGTCACCTACATCACACTCATCAAACACATTTCATTTATCACACGATGCACTTGCACACACATCTCTTTAGCATCTTGGATTAATGTGTAAAATTGGTGAGTAGCCTCTCTCAGTTTGCTTACATTCAGTCAGTAGACCCAGATTAGCATTGCAGACAACACTGAGCCTTATTCACCAACCATTTGTACAAAGAAACTTGTTCTTAAAACCCACTTACTCAGTTTTCTAGAGGATTTGTGTTCACCAATACAAGCTTTTAAATGGGACCGTAAGAGCAAGACGATTCTGAAGAAGATATTGGTGAAAGAGGCCCATTGAGAGTAGATGGGTAATAAAATGTGAAAAAATAGGTCTATGAGTAATGTGAGGGTCAAAATCAAATCCAAAACATAGATGCTGTAATAGTTATCATGCGCTTATCTTAAACACGCTGTCCAGCCGTTGCTCATACCTGTGTTCATAGATGGTGTGGAAGCAGGCGTGTTGGGAGAGGAGGCACACAGCCAGGCAAGCAAGAGAGACAGGTAGCAGGCAAGCAGGCAGGCAAGCAGGTAGCAAACAGGTGAGCAGGTGAGAGGCAGGCAGACAGGCAGGGAGGGAGAGAGGTAGATGGCAGGCAGACAGGGAGGGAAAGAGGGAGGGAGATGGCAGGCAGGCAGGGAGGGAGAGAGGGAGGGAGATGGCAGGCAGGCAGGGAGGGAGGGAGGGAGAGAGGGAGGTAGATGGCAGGCAGGCAGGGAGGGAGAGAGGGAGGTAGATGGCAGGCAGGCAGGGAGGGAGGGAGGGAGAGAGGGAGGTAGATGGCAGGCAGGCAGGGAGGGAGAGAGGGAGAGAGGGAGGTAGATGGCAGGCAGGCAGGGAGGGAGATGGCAGGCAGGTAAGCAGGTGGCACACAGTGGAGTAATCCAGATGTTTGGAATCAAGGACACAGTGGAGTAATCCAGATGTTTGGAATCAAGGACACAGTGGAGTAATCCAGATGTTTGGAATCCACACAAAGGAAGGTTAATCCAATGTATAAAATTTCAATAAATGGGCCAAAAGACTGAAATTAAAATGTATTCAAGTTAACTAGTTCAAAATAATAAGATTTAAGCGGTAAAAAACATTCACTACGGCATCTTCCATTGTCTAACTGAGACCGCTCCCCAGGTGGAAGACGCCATCTTTACCTGCCCAGGTGAACTAAGGCCGTATCAAAATAAAAGTTCCAGGGTGAAAGCCAGCAAATCTTAAGCAAAGTAGACGTCTAAACCAAAAAGCAAATCCCAACTAAATTTGGCTCCAACAAGTAATGTTAGATTAATTCCATAGGTCCATGTGTAATGTTAGATTACTTATGTGTAATGTTCAAATTTTTGGCAGGTGGATGCTCAAAGAGGCCCAATATTACCAGTCTACCTGTGTTACCAGTCTACAGTGTTAATAGTCTACATGTGTTAATAGTCTACATGTGTTAATAGTCTACTGTGTTATTAGTCTACTGTGTTACATGTGTTAATAGTCTACTGTGTTATTAGTCTATTGTGTTATTAGTCTACATGTGTTATGAGTCTATTGTGTTATTAGTCTACAGTGTTATTAGTCTATTGTGTTATTAGTCTATTGTGTTATTAGTCTACATGTGTTAATAATCTACTGTGTTATTAGTCTGCTGTGTTATTAGTCTACATGTGTTAATAGTCTACATGTGTTAATAGTCTACTGTGTTATTAGTCTACTGTGTTATTAGTCTATTGTGTTATTAGTCTACATGTGTTATTAGTCTACTGTGTTATTAGTCTACTGTGTTATTAGTCTACAGTGTTATTAGTCTATTGTGTTATTAGTCTACATGTGTTAATAATCTACTGTGTTATTAGTCTGCTGTGTTATTAGTCTACATGTGTTATTAGTCCAAATGTGCTAATAGTCTACATGTGTTAATAGTCTACTGTGTTAATAGTCTACTGTGTTAATAGTCTACTGTGTTATTAGTCTACTGTGTTATTAGTCTATTGTGTTATTAGTCTACACGTGTTATTAGTCTACTGTGTTATTAGTCTACTGTGTTATTAGTCTATTGTGTTATTAGTCTACATGTGTTAATAGTCTATTGTGTTATTAGTCTACTGTGTTATTAGTCTACTGTGTTAATAGTCTACATGTGTTATTAGTCTACTGTGTTCTTAGTCTACTGTGTTAATAGTCTACATGTGTTATTAGTCTACACGTGTTATTAGTCTACTGTGTTATTAGTCTACTGTGTTATTAGTCTATTGTGTTATTAGTCTACATGTGTTAATAGTCTATTGTGTTATTAGTCTACTGTGTTATTAGTCTACTGTGTTAATAGTCTACATGTGTTATTAGTCTACTGTGTTATTAGTCTACATGTGTTAATAGTCTACTGTGTTATTAGTCTACATGTGTTATTAGTCTACTGTGTTATTAGTCTACATGTGTTATTAGTCCAAATGTGCTAATAGTCTACATGTGTTAATAGTCTACTGTGTTAATAGTCTACTGTGTTAATAGTCTACTGTGTTATTAGTCTACTGTGTTATTAGTCTATTGTGTTATTAGTCTACACGTGTTATTAGTCTACTGTGTTATTAGTCTACTGTGTTATTAGTCTATTGTGTTATTAGTCTACATGTGTTAATAGTCTATTGTGTTATTAGTCTACTGTGTTATTAGTCTATTGTGTTATTAGTCTACATGTGTTAATAATCTACTGTGTTATTAGTCTGCTGTGTTATTAGTCTACATGTGTTATTAGTCCAAATGTGCTAATAGTCTACATGTGTTAATAGTCTACTGTGTTAATAGTCTACTGTGTTAATAGTCTACTGTGTTATTAGTCTACTGTGTTATTAGTCTATTGTGTTATTAGTCTACACGTGTTATTAGTCTACTGTGTTATTAGTCTACTGTGTTATTAGTCTATTGTGTTATTAGTCTACATGTGTTAATAGTCTATTGTGTTATTAGTCTACTGTGTTATTAGTCTACTGTGTTAATAGTCTACATGTGTTATTAGTCTACTGTGTTCTTAGTCTACTGTGTTAATAGTCTACATGTGTTATTAGTCTACACGTGTTATTAGTCTACTGTGTTATTAGTCTACTGTGTTATTAGTCTATTGTGTTATTAGTCTACATGTGTTAATAGTCTATTGTGTTATTAGTCTACTGTGTTATTAGTCTACTGTGTTAATAGTCTACATGTGTTATTAGTCTACTGTGTTATTAGTCTACATGTGTTAATAGTCTACTGTGTTATTAGTCTACATGTGTTATTAGTCTACTGTGTTATTAGTCTACATGTGTTAATAGTCTACTGTGTTATTAGTCTACATGTGTTAATAGTCTACTGTGTTATTAGTCTACTGTGTTATTAGTCTACTGTGTTATTAGTCTACATGTGTTAATAGTCTACTGTGTTATTAGTCTACATGTGTTAATAGTCTACTGTGTTATTAGTCTACATGTGTTATTAGTCTACTGTGTTATTAGTCTACATGTGTTAATAGTCTACTGTGTTATTAGTCTACATGTGTTAATAGTCTACTGTGTTATTAGTCTACTGTGTTATTAGTCTACTGTGTTATTAGTCTATTGTGTTATTAGTCTACACGTGTTATTAGTCTACTGTGTTATTAGTCTACTGTGTTATTAGTCTATTGTGTTATTAGTCTACATGTGTTAATAGTCTATTGTGTTATTAGTCTACTGTGTTATTAGTCTACTGTGTTAATAGTCTACATGTGTTATTAGTCTACTGTGTTCTTAGTCTACTGTGTTAATAGTCTACATGTGTTATTAGTCTACACGTGTTATTAGTCTACTGTGTTATTAGTCTACTGTGTTATTAGTCTATTGTGTTATTAGTCTACATGTGTTAATAGTCTATTGTGTTATTAGTCTACTGTGTTATTAGTCTACTGTGTTAATAGTCTACATGTGTTATTAGTCTACTGTGTTATTAGTCTACATGTGTTAATAGTCTACTGTGTTATTAGTCTACATGTGTTATTAGTCTACATGTGGTAATAGTCTACATGTGTTAATAGTCTACATGTGTTAATAGTCTACTGTGTTATTAGTCTACATGTGCTACCAGTCTACCTGTAGGGAAAATTAGTGTGGAGCAGTTTATCT
>PYXC01001176.1:322500-327500 GCA_015244755.2 Tenualosa ilisha | reverse complement strand
CAGCGGTGTAAGCTCCGCCCTTGCACGCTCAGGATCGCCCACCAACACCAGCAGCCAACCATGGAGCGCCCGAGCCTCAAACTCCTCCTCCTCTCCAAGACAAGACCCCGCCTCCACTGCCTTCTCCGCACTAAGCACCGCCTCAGCCAGAACCCCATGATGAAGGTACATCCACCTACACACACACACACACACACACACACACACAGTTACAAGTATTTGTAAAGGTTACGTCTTTGGCCAGATTTGAACACTCTAACTGACATTTCTGTGGTGTGTGGGTGGAACTCGAATTCCAAACAGGTTGGAATGTTTTATAAAAAGTAAATTAAATCAAATGCTGTAATTTTCCAAACAAACAAGCAGCGCATTTGGGATTGGGGATAGCCTATGACGCTCACAACTCAAAGAACTTGGGGCAGGTGTGTACTCAGGTGTGTACTCAGGTGTGTACTCAGGTGTGGTGTACTCACGCTAGACTGATGCACAGCTGTCTCTGCTGCTGACGTTGCCCCTCCTGAGTGGCGATATTCAGCGCCTGTTTCAGGTACACGAGTGCCTGTGTGGGGATGGGGGTGTGTGTGAGTGTGTGTGGGCCGCTGGCATGCAGACGTTCGGAACTCCGCAGGTGGAGATGCAGTCGCATAAGGGCGTGGCTTAACCCACGAGAGGGGGCGGAGTCCAAACTCAGGGCTGCCAGAGCCAAGTGGGGTTGATACCTGCAGCAAAACATAAAGATTATTGAGTGTGTGTGTGTTCGATACCTGTAGCAAGACATAAAGATTATTGTGTGTGTGTGAGTGTGTGTTTGATACCTGCAGCAAGGCATAAAGATTAGTGTGTGTGTGTGTGTGTGTGTGTTTGACACCTGCAGCAAGACATAAAGATTAGTGTGTGTGTATGTGTGTGTGTGTTTGATACCTGCAACAAGATATAAGGTTTAGTGTGTGTGTGTGTGTGATACCTGTAGCAAGACATAAACATTAGTGTGTGTGTGTGTGTGTGTTTGATACCTGCATCAAAATACAAAAATTAGTGTGTGTATGCATGTGTGTGTGCATTTGTGTTACCTGCAGCAGGACATAAAGATCAGTGTGTGTGTGCGTTTGAAACCTGCAGTGAAGCATAAAAATTAGTGTGTGTGTCTGGGTGTGTGCATGCGTGTGTGTGTGTGTGTGTGTGCATGTGTATGGGTGTGTGTGTGTGTGTGTGTGTACCTGCGGTGATACAGGACACTGAGTAACCAGTTAAGGTCTGGCCCCGCCTCTGGACACGCCCTGGCGCGTAGGGAGCCAATCAGGAATTGCAGACGCTCCAGGAAGGGCAGGGCATCGTCATGGCGACCGAGCTGCAGCAGCAGGCGCACCCACAGGAAGCAGACACGCCCCTCCAGCGCCCGTTGCCCCAGCAACAAGGCCTGACACATGATTGGCTGCAGCATGTTGAGCTGGTAGGCGGAGCTGACTTGCAGACAGGGCTGTGTGAGTATGAGTGTGGCAGCACGTGTGAGAGTGTGTGTGTGTGTGAGTTTATCCCTCTGCCGCAGGTGCAGGTACAGACCGGCCAGGTGTGTGTACAGAGCAGTGAGGAGCGGGCGGTCGCTGAAGCCCGCGGACACACACACACTCAGCGCCTCCTCGTAGTAGACGCGCGCCTGAGACAGACGCATGGCGCCCTCACACACGCGGCCCAGCAGGAAACACACACGCCGCAGCGCCCACACACACCCCTGCTGCTTGGCCGCCTCGCGCACACACTCCAGCCTCCGCAGAAGTCCGCGCTCACACACACTCACACACACACAGCCCCCTTCCCGCTCACACACACACTCCTCGCTCGCATACACGCGCTGCAGCTCCTCCTCTGACAGCTCAGTGGGCGTGTCCAGCAGCCTCAGCAGCTCCTCGCATGACTCCTCCCACTCAGATAGCTCCTCCCACAGTGAAGTGTCATCTTCGGGGGGCTCCGCCTCCCTGAAGGTCTCTTCCAGGCTGAAGGACACGCCTCCTAAGGAACGGCCAAGGGAACTCTGGGAGGCAGAAAGCGAGGGGTGGGGCCAAGTCCAAGAATGGCGCGGTGGGGGTGTGTCTAAAGCCTGCTGAATGGAGGAGGCCTGAGGGTCTGAAGAGGAGACAGAAAAAGAGACCGTGTGTGTGTATGTGTGTGTGTGTGTGTGATGTGTGTGTGTGTGTGTGTGTGTGACAGTGTGTGTTTGAATAAATACATAGTTGATAGTTGATTTTGGTCTTTTTCCAGCAAAGAAAACAAAAGTAAACGATGGAGCTTTCAGTTTGTCAGCAATGAAATCAGAAGAAGACAAAAGTCGATAACCTTCTCAGGAATCAATACCCTATTCAGGAATCAATACCCTATTCAGGAATCAATACCCTTCTCAGGAATCAATACCCTACTCAGGAATCAATACCCTATTCAGGAATCAATACCATACTCAGGGATCAATACCATACTCAGGGATCAATACCCTACTCAGGAATCAATACCCTACTCAGGGATCAATACCCTACTCAGGAATCAATACCCTACTCAGGGATCAATACCCTACTCAGGGATCAATACCTTACTCAGGAATCAATACCCTTCTCAGGGATCAATACCCTACTCAGGAATCAATACCTTACTCAGGAATCAATACCCTACTCAGGGATCAATACCCTACTCAGGAATCAATAGCCGACTCAAAATCTTCCCTCCTTAACATTCCCTTGTTCTTTCTGAAAGGCTACTTCATCAAAGCGTCAGAAATCTTCCTCCTCTCAATCTGCAGATGTATCTGCTGCAGAGCAGAGTCAGCTGCAAGGACACCACACAGCTTCTGCACTCTAATCATTTAGTTGGAGCCTAATTTTGCATGAATAAATAATAGTAGGAATAACAATCTGCACTCCTTTGACAGACAGTAATGACAGGTTGTGTCAGTCGCAAAGGCACAGGGTGCAGCGAGCATGACGGGGCCCAGTGTGTGTAATAAAGTGTGCATGACAGTGTGTGAGTGTGTAGCAGAATATGTGTGACAGCGTGTAGGTGTATGTGTGTGTCATAGAGTGTGTGTGTGCTGTAAGTATACCTTTACAGATGTTCTGATGATGGACACACACACACACACACACACCTGGTTTGGGAAGACTCTTGATGTATGTGAAGTCAGATTCATCCAAACACACACACACACACACACACACACACACACACACACCTGGTTTGGGAAGACTCTTGATGTACGTGAAGTCAGATTCATCCAATTTGTCTGCATAAAAAGAATACAACATTAGTGTTTAGTCATAGTGTGTGTGTGTGTGTGTGTGTGTGTGTGTGTGTATGTATTATACCCATTCTGTAGACAGTGCTGATGTCTGAGGCACAGAGTTGTTTGAGGAGGTGTGTGTGTGTGTGTGTGTGGCTCAGTGGAGGCTGCAGCTGATAGAGGTCTTCTCTCTCCTCTACAGTCATAAACTGCACCTCTGGATCCCTGTGGTAACACACACGCACACACACGCACACACACACACAGCAGGAAGATACACACACATAGGACAGAGAAACACACACACAGTGTTGTATGAGGTCTGAGAGTCCTGAGGTGTGTTCAGATTCACTAAACACAAACCAAAACGTTATAAACAAAGGAATTTGGATGCGCTAGAAAGTTCATTTTAAACTGTAAACAAAAATGTCGACCTCAAAAGAAATTGCCCCAGTGGGGGACTGCTGTGTTGAAGGCTTCATGACTAAAGTTGTGCCCACATTCTGTGATTACACCTCCAAGTAGCATTGAAGCGCGCATCTCTCACAGTCTATCACATTCTTACTGTTGGAGGAGCACCACCTCCTCTGACTGTTTGCCTTCATTTGCTAACGTTAGCCAAAAACTTCCAAGGAATCCAAAACTGTTTGCCAATAAAGTTTGCCTGTGTTAGTAAAGTTGAATGCACCTCAGATTTCCCTCAGGGGATCAAAAGAGTACACTATACTAAGGTCAAAGGTTAACTGAAATACTGATGTCTAAAGTCTCTTGAGGCCAGTTTATGTTCTGCACTGAATTGACGCTGTAGCATTGCAGCCTCCTTGTCAGTGCCTGATGACCTCCAACATGTTCTCACAGTTCTGCATTAGGGCAGCACAGACAGCAGGGCTGGTCCAGACAGTCCTCTCATGTGTTGTGTTTGCTGGTGCCATTCTGGTGTATTTCAGCAGCCCACCATAGAAACTTAGCAGCAACATGCTAGTCCTCTGTGCTTTGGAAATAATGTCAGTTAGAGCTTCAGATTTCTCCATTATATTGTGCCTATATTTCAACAATGTCCTAAAACTCAGTGCTTTGCAGCAGGCAGTACTTTGTGGGCCATCATGAGGGGATTTGCCTGCGAACCCAACGTGTGTGTGTGTGTGTGTCAGACGCAACTCCTACATTGAGGAAAGGGAGGAAGATCCTCCCTTAAATTTTTAAAGAAAGAACTTCCAGGAGAAATTTACATTTATGCATTTACATTTAGCAGACGCTTTTATCCAAAGCGACTTACAACTTGTCAACTATCAATTGTTCAGGGCCAGTCTCCCCTAGAGCAACTTAGGGTGAAGCGCCTTGCTTAAGGGCACAACGGTGGCAGCTGGGATTCAAACCCACAACTTTTCAGGCTACTTGCACGCTAGCCAGGTTCCTTAACCACTACACTACCACCACCCCAATTAACAGATGCTTTTATCCAAAGCGACTTACAAAAGAGGATAACATTCAAGCTGCAACACAATGAAAGAAACTAACAAAGAGTGCATATTGCTAACATAAAAACTGCACTATTTTAAGTTGAAAGTGCAATAGTGTAATAAAAGTGCAGTATAAAAGAGAAATTAAGTATAAGAGGTTAAGTGCATTCTCAAAATTTAGGCCAGGAGATATTCTTGGAAGAGCTGGGTCTTCAAAAGTTTCTTGAAGTTGGAGAGGGTATCAGTTGATCTGGTAGCACTTGGAAGGTCATTCCACC
>PYXC01001176.1:305000-310000 GCA_015244755.2 Tenualosa ilisha | reverse complement strand
CTGATGAGAGAGAGAGAGAGTAGACTAATGAGAGAGAGAGAGTAGACTGATGAGAGAGGGTAGACTGATGAGAGAGAGAGTAGATTAATGAGAGAAAGAGAGAGCAGACTAATGAGAGAGAGAGAGAGTAGACTGATGAGAGAGAGAGAGTAGACTAATGAGAGAGAGAGAGTAGACTAATGAGAGAGTAGATGAGGGGTAGACTAATGAGACAGAGAGAGTAGACTAATGAGAGAGAGAGAGTAGACTGATGAGAGAGAGAGAGTAGACTAATGAGAGAGAGTAGACTGATGAGACAGAGAGAGTAGACTGATGAGAAAGAGAGAGTAGACTAATGAGACAGAGAGAGTAGACTAATGAGAGAGAGTAGACTAATGAGAGAGAGAGAGTAGACTGATGAGAGAGAGTAGACTGATGAGACAGAGAGAGTAGACTAATGAGACAGAGAGAGTAGACTAATGAGAGAGAGAGAGAGAGTAGACTGATAAGAGAGAGAGAGTAGACTAATGAGAGAGGGAGAGTAGACTAATGAAAGAGAGAGAGTAGACTGATGAGAGACAGAGTAGACTAATGAGAGAGAATAGACTAATGAGAGAGAGAGAGAGTAGACTGATGAGAGAGAGAGAGAGTAGACTAATGAGAGAGAGAGAGTAGACTGATGAGAGAGGGTAGACTGATGAGAGAGAGAGTAAACTGATGAGAGAGAGAGTAGATTAATGAGAGAAAGAGAGAGCAGACTAATGAGAGAGAGAGAGAGTAGACTGATGAGAGAGAGAGAGTAGACTAATGAGAGAGAGAGAGAGTAGACTAATGAGAGAGAGTAGACTAATGAGACAGAGAGAGTAGACTAATGAGACAGAGAGAGTAGACTAATGAGAGAGAGAGAGTAGACTGATGAGAGAGAGAGAGTAGACTAATGAGAGAGAGTAGACTGATGAGACAGAGAGAGTAGACTGATGAGAAAGAGAGAGTAGACTAATGAGACAGAGAGAGTAGACTAATGAGAGAGAGTAGACTAATGAGAGAGAGAGAGTAGACAGATGAGAGAGAGAGAGTAGACTGATGAGAGAGAGTAGATTGATGAGACAGAGAGAGGAGACTGATGAGAAAGAGAGAGTACACTAATGAGACAGAGAGAGTAGACTAATGAGACAGAGTAGACTAATGAGAGAGAGAGAGTAGACTGATAAGAGAGAGAGAGTAGACTAATGAGAGAGGGAGAGTAGACTAATGAAAGAGAGAGAGTAGACTGGAGAGAGAGAGTAGACTAATGAGAGAGAATAGACTAATGAGAGAGAGAGAGAGTAGACTGATGAGAGAGAGAGAGAGAGAGAGAGAGTAGACTGATGAGAGAGGGTAGACTGATGAGAGAGAGAGAGTAGACTAATGAGAGAGAGGGTAGATTAATGAGAGAGAGAGAGCAGACTAATGAGAGAGAGAGAGTAGACTAATGAGAGAGAGTAGACTGATGAGAGAGGGTAGACTGATGAGAGAGAGAGAGTAGACTAATGAGAGAGAGAGTAGATTAATGAGAGAGAGAGAGCAGACTAATGAGAGAGAGAGAGTAGACTAATGAGAGAGAGAGAGTAGATTGAGAGAGAGAGTAGACTAATGATAGAGAGAGTAGATTAATGAGAGAGAGTAGACTAATAAAAGAGAAAGAGTAGATTAATGACAGAGAGAAAGTAGACTAATGAGAGAGAGAGAGTAGATTAATGAGATCGAGTAGACTAATGATAGAGAGTAGACTAATAAAAGAGAAAGAGTAGATTAATGAGAGAGAGAAAGTAGACTAATGAGAGAGAGAGAGTAGATTAATCACAGAGAGTAGACTAATGAGAGAGAGAGAGAGTAGACTGATGAGAGAGAGAGGGTAGACTGATGAGAGAGAGAGAGTAGACTAATGAGAGAGAGAGTAGATTAATGAGAGAGAGAGAGCAGACTAATGAGAGAGAGAGAGTAGACTAATGAGAGAGAGAGTAGACTAAAGAGAGAGAGAGAGTAGACTGATGAGAGAGGGTAGACTGATGAGAGAGAGAGAGTAGACTAATGAGAGAGAGAGTAGATTAATGAGAGAGAGAGAGCAGACTAATGAGAGAGAGAGAGTAGACTAATGAGAGAGAGTAGACTGATGAGAGAGGGTAGACTGATGAGAGAGAGAGAGTAGACTAATGAGAGAGAGAGTAGATTAATGAGAGAGAGAGAGCAGACTAATGAGAGAGAGAGAGTAGACTAATGAGAGAGAGTAGACTGATGAGAGAGAGAGAGTAGACTAATGAGAGAGAGAGAGTAGATTGAGAGAGAGAGTAGACTAATGATAGAGAGAGTAGATTAATGAGAGAGAGTAGACTAATAAACGAGAAAGAGTAGATTAATGACAGAGAGAAAGTAGACTAATGAGAGAGAGAGAGTAGATTAATGAGATCGAGTAGACTAATGATAGAGAGTAGACTAATAAAAGAGAAAGAGTAGATTAATGAGAGAGAGAAAGTAGACTAATGAGAGAGAGAGAGTAGATTAATCACAGAGAGTAGACTAATGAGAGAGAGAGAGAGTAGACTGATGAGAGAGAGAGGGTAGACTGATGAGAGAGAGTAGACTGATGAGAGAGAGAGAGTAGACTGATGAGAGAGAGTAGACTAATAAGAGAGAGAGAGTAGACTAATGAGAGAGAGAGAGTAGACTAATAAGAGAGAGAGAGTAGACTAATGAGAGAGAGTAGACTAATGAGAGAGAGAGAGTGGACTAATGAGAGAGAGAGTAGACTAATGAGAGAGAGTAGACTAATAAGAGAGAGAGAGTAGAATAATGAGATAGAGAGTAGACTAATGAGAGAGAGTAGACTAATAAGAGAGAGAGAGTAGACTAATGAGAGAGAGTATACTAATGAGAGAGAGAGTAGACTAAAGAGATAGAGAGAGTAGACTAATGAGAGAGAGAGTAGACTGATGAGAGAGAGAGAGTAGACTAATGAGAGAGAGACAGTAGACTGATGAGAGAGAGTAGACTAATGAGAGAGAGAGAGAGAGTAGACTGATGAGAGAGAGAGAGTAGACTAATGAGAGAGAGAGAGTAGACTGATGAGAGAGAGAGTAGACTAATGAGAGAGAGAGAGAGTAGACTGATGAGAGAGAGTAGACTAATGAGAGAGAGAGAGTAGACTGATGAGAGAGAGAGAGTAGACTAATGAGAGAGAGTAGACTGATGAGACAGAGAGAGTAGACTGATGAGAAAGAGAGAGTAGACTAATGAGACAAAGAGAGTAGACTAATGAGAGAGAGTAGACTAATGAGAGAGAGAGAGTAGACTGATGAGAGAGAGAGTAGACTAATGAGAGAGAGAGAGAGTAGACTGATGAGAGAGAGTAGACTAATGAGAGAGAGAGAGTAGACTGATGAGAGAGAGAGAGTAGACTAATGAGAGAGAGTAGACTGATGAGACAGAGAGAGTAGACTGATGAGAAAGAGAGAGTAGACTAATGAGACAGAGAGAGTAGACTAATGAAAGAGAGTAGACTAATGAGAGAGAGAGAGAGTAGACAGATGAGAGAGAGAGAGTAGACTGATGAGAGAGAGAGAGAGTAGACTAATGAGAGAGAGTAGACTGATGAGATAGAGAGAGTAGACTAATGAGAGAGAGAGTAGACTGATGAGAGAGAGAGAGTAGACTAATGAGAGAGAGACAGTAGACTGATGAGAGAGAGTAGACTAATGAGAGAGAGAGAGAGAGTAGACTGATGAGAGAGAGAGAGTAGACTAATGAGAGAGAGAGAGAGTAGACTGATGAGAGAGAGAGTAGACTAATGAGAGAGAGAGAGAGTAGACTGATGAGAGAGAGTAGACTAATGAGAGAGAGAGAGTAGACTGATGAGAGAGAGAGAGTAGACTAATGAGAGAGAGTAGACTGATGAGACAGAGAGAGTAGACTGATGAGAAAGAGAGAGTAGACTAATGAGACAAAGAGAGTAGACTAATGAGAGAGAGTAGACTAATGAGAGAGAGAGAGAGTAGACTGATGAGAGAGAGAGTAGACTAATGAGAGAGAGAGAGAGTAGACTGATGAGAGAGAGTAGACTAATGAGAGAGAGAGAGTAGACTGATGAGAGAGAGAGAGTAGACTAATGAGAGAGAGTAGACTGATGAGACAGAGAGAGTAGACTGATGAGAAAGAGAGAGTAGACTAATGAGACAGAGAGAGTAGACTAATGAAAGAGAGTAGACTAATGAGAGAGAGAGAGAGTAGACAGATGAGAGAGAGAGAGTAGACTGATGAGAGAGAGAGAGAGTAGACTAATGAGAGAGAGTAGACTGATGAGAGAGAGAGAGTAGACTAATGAGAGAGAGAGAGTAGATTAGTGAGAGAGAGAGTAGACTAATGAGAGAGAGAGTAGACTAATGATAGAGAGAGTAGATTAATGAGAGAGAGTAGACTAATAAAAGAGAAAGAGTAGATTAATGACAAAGAGAAAGTAGACTAATGAGAGAGAGAGAGTAGATTAATGAGAGAGTAGACTAATGATAGAGAGTAGACTAATGAAAGAGAAAGAGTAGATTAATGAGAGAGAGAAAGTAGACTAATGAGAGAGAGAGAGTAGATTAATGAGAGAGAGTAGACTAATGAGAGAGAGAGAGTAGACTGATGAGAGAGAGAGGGTAGACTGATGAGAGAGAGTAGACTGATGAGAGAGAGAGAGTAGACTGATGAGAGAGAGTAGACTAATAAGAGAGAGAGTGGAGAATAATAAGAGAGAGAGAGTAGACTAATGAGAGAGAGTAGACTAATGAGAGAGAGAGTAGACTAAAGAGAGAGAGAGAGTAGATTAATGAGAGAGAGAGTAGACTGATGAGAGAGAGAGAGTAGACTAATGAGAGAGAGACAGTAGACTGATGAGAGAGAGTAGACTAATGAGAGAGAGAGAGTAGACTGATGAGAGAGAGAGAGTAGACTAATGAGAGAGAGAGAGAGTAGACCTGATGAGAGAGAGAGAGTAGACTAATGAG
>PYXC01001176.1:297500-300000 GCA_015244755.2 Tenualosa ilisha | reverse complement strand
GCACAGTCACCCATGAATGCAGACTGACATGAAGATGAGCGTTTGCACACTGGCAGAACACAGGCAAACGTCTGCGAGTCACCGTGAATGATAATGGCCGATGTTTAAACTATAAACTATAAGAGCCTCCCCTTCTCCATCCACTTCATTCTACCTTTATTTATTTAGGCCCGTCAGACATATTTTTAATGAAAACAAAAGAAAAGATTCAAGAAACTTTATTGCCAGAAGCAAGACGTAGGTTCGTCAAAAAAGAGAATAATTTTATGTTGACGTGTAGCCTGTGTCTGTGGAAGACAAGCAGCTCCGGTTTCCCTGCCGACAGGTTCACCCACTGCAGGAGAGAAAAGCACATGGGTGTGAATAACAAATACTAAATGAACTCTTCATCATTACCATTACTGATGTGGTTCAAATGTCTTCTTTCTGTCAGAATACGACGCTTCTTTCCTCCTCTCCAAAGCCATTTGGACTAGGAAAGGCGAACGGCTAGTTAAATGCAGTCATGGCTCTAGTTCAGTTTACTACAGACGCTAGCCACAGATAGGCTATAAATATATGTACAGACCAGAGATTGCATTAAAGAGATCGCCACAAGTTCCTCATTCTTTGGAGGGGATAAGAAGCTACTGACAGCCATGTTACTCTAAGGCATCTATGAGACAAGTTAACATTAGTGAACCTAACATTAGTCACATAATGCATAAATCAGTAGCACAATTAGCATACATTAATGTTAGCTAACCTATCGCTAGCCAACAGAGGCAATCAATGAGCCAAAAACTAGCTAATGTTGGATCACGAAAGTTAGCAATACCTAGCAAGCCATCGTTTACCAATAAATCTGTGTGTGTAACAATGCTTTTTGCACACCAGAGGACTTTGGGAAGATTTTGGTAAAGATTCCCACATTTAATGAGGGCTAGCGATAGCCTATATCCTTTCATTACCTTTTCCAAATGCTACATGATGCTATCTGATCAGGAATTCTTTTGCGCAGACAGCATAGCACTGGGCACAGCACTAGTAGGTTGTGATGATTACAAGCAAGTTATTAGCCATCAGATATGGGAAAACATTCTGGTAAATTGAATGGTATCCCAAGTGATTCAGTGATTTACCTGAAAACTCCTGCTGGGACCGGAGCAAAAAACATGCGTCTGGTTGAGATGACCGGTCCTGTGTGTGTGTGTGGTAACTGCCATCAGTTTGCACTATACTGCTTCCGTTTCCATTATACTGTCTCACACACACATACATTCTTCTCTCATTTTGTCTTTGGAGATAAAAAATATGAACGTGTATGAAAGGAAAATATATGTATGTGAGAGTGATATATATGTATGTGAGAGTGGTATATATGTATGTGAGTGTTGTGCAATAAATATACGTAAGAGTAAAAATATATTTATGTGAGAGGCTAATGTACAATTACATTGTACAAAAACATTATGCATTGAGCAGACAATATTATCCAAAGCAACTTACATTTGTCAACTACCAATTATGTCAGGTCAGTTTCCCCTGGAGCAACTTAAGGGTTAAGTGCTCTGCTCAAGGGCACAATTTCCAGGCTACTAGCACGCTAGCATGCTAACCAGGCTCCTTAACTACTACGCCACCTCTGCCCTAAATGACTTTTAAGAGTGAAAATAATGGATGTATGTGAGAGTAAAACATATGTATGTGAGACGTGTAAAATGGATGTATGTAATACACATAAGTGAGAGGAGAATGTGTGTGTGTGAGAGGAGAGTGTGTGTGTGTGAGAGGAGAGTGTGTGTGTGTGAGAGTGAATATACAGACATATAAGTGAGAGGAGAATGTGTGTGTGTGAGAGGAGAGTGTGTGTGTGTGAGAGTGAATATACAGACATATAAGTGAGAGGAAAATGTGTGTGTGTGAGAGTGAATATACAGACACATAAGTGAGAGGAGAATGTGTGTGTGTGTGAGAGGAGAGTGTGTGTGTGTGAGAGTGAATATACAGACACATAAGTGAGAGGAGAATGTGTGTGTGTGTGAGAGGAGAATGTGTGTGTGTGAGAGTGAATATACAGACATATAAGTGAGAGGAGAATGTGTGTGTGTGAGAGGAGAATGTGTGTGTGTGAGAGGAGAGTGTGTGTGTGTGAGAGGAGAGTGTGTGTGTATGAGAGGAGAATGTGTGTGTGCGTGTGCGTGTGAGAGGGCCAGAATGAATACTGTCTTGAACAGTCCCTCATACCTATGTGTGCCAAATACATGTATGCCTGTGTGTGTGTGTGTATGTGTGTGTGTCTATGCCTGTGTGTGCCAAATACATGTATACCTATGCCTGTGTGTGTGTGTGTGTGTGTGTGTATGCCTGTGTGTGCCAAATACATGTATACCTATGCCTGTGTGTGTGTGTGTGTGTATGTGTGTGTATGCCTGTGTGTGCCAAATACATGTATATCTATGCCTGTGTGTGTGTGTGTCTGTGTCCATGTCTGTGTGTGTGTGTGTGTGTGTATGTCTAT
>PYXC01001176.1:280000-292500 GCA_015244755.2 Tenualosa ilisha | reverse complement strand
CGCCACATCCCGTCTGCGCGCGACACCCCGGCCTACTCAGATACTAGGCTCTAATCCGTTTCACGGGAACGAGGCATCGAGAAGCCTCCGTCCCTCGCGCTTTCTGTACACACCCAGCCACGCGCGACACGCTTCACAGGGATGCGGTCTAGCGCGTGAAGTACCTATGTGTGGCGCGAGAACCGCGGAACAGCCCGACATGAGCGCGAGGGGTGAGTTGTCCGCGTGTGAACGGAAAAGATGAGTGCGATACTCTAATCTTAATCTCTCTCTCTCTCTCTCTCACACACACACACACACACACAAAACACACACACAAATAAGCAACTGTTGCCTCTTTTTTCCTTCTCGCTTGCTTTTTTCCTGTCAGTCTGTCTCCATTGCTGCACCTGTATACCGTTGCACTGGTTTGGCTCAGTACGTGTCTCAGAGAGAGCGAGGTAGTGTGTGTGTCTGTGTGTGTGTCTCAGAGAGAGAGAGCGGTTGTGTGTGTGTGTGTCTCAGAGAGAGTGAGGTAGTGTGTGTGTCTGTGTGTGTGTCTCAGAGAGAGCGAGGTAGTGTGTGTGTCTGTGTGTGTCTCAGAGAGAGCGAAGTAGTGTGTGTGTGTCTCAGAGAGAGAGAGGTTGTGTCTGTGTCTCAGAGAGAGAGAGGTAGTGTGTGTGTCTGTGTGTGTGTCTCAGAGAGAGCAAGGTAGTGTGTGTGTCTGTGTGTGTCTCAGAGAGAGAGAGGTAGTGCGTGTGTCTGTGTGTGTTTTAGAGAGAGAGAGGTTGTGTGTGTGTCTCAGAGAGAGAGAGGTAGTGTGTGTGTCTGTGTGTGTCTCAGGGAGAGAGAGGTAGTCTGTGTGTCTGTGTGTGTTTCAGAGAGAGAGAGGTTGTGTGTGTGTCTCAGAGAGAGAGCGGTAGTGCGCGTGTCTGTGTGTGTGTGTGTCTCAGAGAGAGAGAGGTTGTGTGTGTGTCTCAGAGAGAGAGAGGTAGTGTGTGTGTCTGTGTGTGTGTCTCAGAGAGAGAGGTAGTGTGTGTGTCTGTGTGTGTGTTGGGTTGTTAAGTGTCTCAGAGAGAGAGAGAGGGGCAGTGTGCGTGTCTGTGTGTGTGTTGGGTTGTTAAGTGTCTCAGAGAGAGAGAGAGAGGCAGTGTGTGTGTCTGTGTGTGTGTCTTAGAGAGAGAGAGGCAGTGTGTGTGTGTTGGGTTGTTAAGTGTCTCACATAACAGGGGTCAGGGGCCCATACAGTGGTGATGTTCAGCTGCTGCTCAGGCATCAAGTGTGTGTGTGTGTGTGTGTCTGTGTGTGGGGGAGAGAGAAAGAGAGAGTGAAACAGTGTGTTTATGGTGTGTCTGAGCGTGTAGTTGTGTGTTAGTGAACTTCTTGTGTGTGTGTGTGTGTGTGTGTTCAGTCCCATGCTGTCTCCTCTGATTAGGGTTGATCTCTGTGTGACTCTAATCTCTCCCTAAGTCCTGATCCACGTAATTAGACTTCGTCATTATCACCATGATACTACAGACACACACACACACACTCACACACAACACAAACAGCTCATCAACTCACTGATCTGTGTGTCTCCCAGCGTCGACCAATGAGCGTTCTCCGAGTGGTGACAGGCGGACCTCTGCTCCAATACAGTGTGAGCGTTGTGGGGAAGTTTGCAGGGGGGAGGTGGTGCGCGTCCAGAGCTCTCACTTTCACCTCAACTGCTTCACCTGCCACGGTAATATATGTGTGTGTGTGTGTGTGTGTGTGTGTGTGTGTGTGTGTAAGGGAGAGAGAGAGAGAAGAAGAGAGACAGAGAGAGAAAGTGTGTGTGGATGTGCATGTGTGTGTCTGTGTGTGCACATGCATGCGTATGTCTGCCTGTGTGTGTGTGAGAGAGATTGTGTGTGTGTGATGGAGAGTTAGAAAGAAAAATAATGTGTATGTGTGTGAGAGAAAGACAGTGTGTATTTATGTGTGTGTATTTTTGTTTTGTTTGTGTGAGAGTAAGAAGCAGAGTCTGTGTGTGTGTGTGAGAGAGAGAGAGAGAGAGAGAGAAAGAGTCTGTGTGTGTATAAGAAACTAAGAAAGTGTGTATGTATGATAGACTGAGGAAGTGTGTGTGTGTGTGTGTGTGTATGTATGATAGACTGAGAAAGTGTGTGTGTGTGTGTATATGTATGATAGACTGAGGAAGTGTGTGTGTGTATGTATGATAGACTGAGAAAGTGTGTGTCTGTGTGTGTGTGTATGTATGATAGACTGAGAAAGTGTGTGTCTGTGTGTGTGTGTATGTATGATAGACTGAGAAAGTGTGTGTCTGTGTGTGTGTGTATGTATGATAGACTGAGAAAGTGTGTGTCTGTGTGTGTGTGTATGTCTGGTAGACTACGGAAGAGAAAGAGATTAAAATTGAAAATCAGATTTATTCTTTTTTCTAGGCCATCTCACTCAGCTTTAGCCTGGGCTAGGAGCTCTATAAGCAGAGACGTCCACCCAGAAATCACAAATGCAAGCCGGTGCCGATGTGTGTTTGAAGTGAAGATTTAAAACCAGTCACAGATGTTGTGGATTTCAGTTTGTTTGGTAAATTGTTCCATGGCCAAAAGCACAGTCCCCTTTCAGTGCCAGATGTGAGCGTGGAATATTAAGAAGTGTCTATGAGGGAGACCTTAAGCATCACATTGGTGTGTATGAGTGTTAAATAAAACCACAGAAACATTCTTACAGAGCTGTGTGAGAGAGGTATAGAGAGGTATAGAGAGTGTGTGTGTGTGTGTGTGTGTGTGTGTAATAAAGGCTAATGTGGAGTGTGTTCTGGCAGTGTGTTCCTCAGACCTGTCTCGCTGCACTTTCTACCGGAAATGGGGCACGTACCTCTGTCTGTCTGATTACCAGCGTCTCTATGGCAACCGCTGTGGTCGCTGTGGTGACTACATCCTAGGTGATGTTGTATCAGCACTTGGACGCACCTACCACCCCATCTGTTTCAGCTGCACCCGTTGCAGGTATGTGTGTGTGTGTGTGTGTGTGTGTGAGTTTGCATTTGTATTCGCTTATATGTGTGTATGCATGTGTGTGTGTGTGTGTGATCAAGAGTCTGTGCTACACTAGATAATGTGGTTGCTAATATGATGACATCATATCATTTGGGCAGCTGTGGCCTACTAGACTGTAAAGGGAGGCGTGACCAGTCGGAGAAATGTAGGCCTGGAAGTGGTTGAGCACCACTTTCCCATACATGCATGGCTGAGGGGCCCTTGACCAAGGCATCTAATGCCATATATGCCATCACTGTGTGTGTGTGTGTTCACTGTGTGTGTGTGTGTGTGTGTGTGTGTGTGTGTGTGGGACTAATTCATGGATGGGATGAAAATAGTATGGCTATAAGAGTATGCTACACTAAAGAGTATGGCTATAAGAGTATGCTGCCCTAAAGAGTATGGCTATAAGAGTATGCTGCACTAAAGAGTGTATAACAGTATACTGTACAAGGTAACACTTTATTTGAGGGTGTCTACATAAGAGTGACATGAGCCTGTCATTAGGGCGGTGGTGGCGCAGGTGGTAGGGGTGCTGTTCGGCAACCGAAGGGTTGCAGGTTTGAGCCCCACTCTGGCTGACCCCATTGAAGTGTCCTTGAGCAAGATACTGAACCCCAAATTGCTCCCGGCGGCAGGTTGGCACCTTGCATGGCAGCCTCCGCCACCGGTGTGTGAGTGCATGTGTGTGAATGGGTGAATGTGAGGCATACTCTGGAAAGCGCTTTGAGTACTCGTAGTAGAAAAGCGCTATATAAATGCAGTCCATTTACCATTAACATGACATGACACACGTTATGAATACTAATGACACTTTTTAATGTTTATGACTTTCAAATAAAGTGTTACCCGATAGGATACTGTCAAATGTGTTAACATGGCCATTGGTTTAGGCTGACACCATAGAAACATGGAGAACTGGGCAGGGAAGGCAGAATCACTTAGATTGGACAGTTTGATGAAGACAAGTCTTCTGTTGGAGACGTTTGAATGTACGTCAGGCACAGCAGATTGTGGAGGGTTTGGCATGGATGTGTTTAAGAACCTCAGTACACAATCTCCACAGTACACCATCTCCACAGTACACCATCTCCACAGTACACCATCTCCTCAGTGCACCATCTCCACAGTACACCATCTCCTCAGTACACCATCTCCACAGTACACCATCTCCTCAGTACACCATCTCCACAGTACACCATCTCCACAGTACACCATCTCCTCAGTACACCTTTCTCTGCTGATGTATGTGTGTTTGCAGTAAGCCTTTCCCTGTCGGAGGGTGTGTGACGTTCAGTGGACAGGAGAGTGTGTGTCAGGAGTGCATCTCTAGACAGCCAATCAGGATTCACTGCCATAGCAGTAAGTCCCGCCTCCATCATGACACCACAAAGGACACACACTTACACATGCACAAAGCCACACAGAAAGAGATATGTGTGCGTGCCATACCTTGTACAAATGTGTGACTGTCGGGTGAAAAATTGCCATGGATTGTGCTGCCAGTATTGCGTTGCAGAGGCGTAATTATTGTGTGCATCGTTAAAACTATTTTCAAGCCGGCCCCATAACTACCATTCTTCTCAAAAAAATTCAACCTATCTTACTGCGTTGCTGATATGCCATTTCAAGTATGGATAGCCTTGAAAATCCAGCTAAATGCTAATATGTCATGCATAACACTTCTCTCCCCTCAACAAAACATTTTTTGCTGAAAAATTGCACACTAGTGTAGTTTCATAGCACACTTTAACATATTCCTCTCCTCTCAGCTAAACAACATTTCATCTAGTAGCATTGCAGACCACACTCACCTGTCTCTAGATACAACCTCTCTCTTATCATAGCTATGCTGATGATACCCAAATGTACTTTGCTTTGTCACCTAATGACTGCCCCCCCATGTCTTTTTGAGTGTATGGACCAAATAAACAACTGGATGTCACACAGTTTCCTTCAGTGAACACTGGCAACACTGAGGTAATTATATTTGGAGAAAAAGTGGAAAGACAGGATTGCCACTGTCCTCGACATAAAGGGACTAAAAGAGACTTCTACAAATCACGGGGTCACGGACGGACTGACAGTGATCTAAACTTCAACAGTCACATGAAATCAATCACTAAGTCAGCATTTTATCACCTAAAAAACATTTCCAAACTAAGAAGTCTAATGTCATAAAAGGTGTCAGTAGGGTTGATTACTGCAATGGTCTGTTCACAGGTCTTCCTAAAAAGGCCATCAAACATCTTCAGCTGATGCAAAATGCAGCTGCTAGGGTTCTTACAAGAACAAAAAGAACATCAACCACATCACTCATTTCTAAAGTCCCTGCATTGGCTTCCTGTAAGTTACAGAATTGACTTTAAAGCATTGCTGGTTTCTAAAACCTGGAACATTCACGGCCTGTATTAAAAGGAGAGACTGTGTTGCTCCTCAGATCATGATTTTTTTCATGTCTGCACATATTCAGTTGGCTATCTGAGAAGTTGTCGAGTGATCATTCCATGCATTTGGAAGTAGAGGGTGGCAAACTCTCTTTGGATGATCTAATAACCCCTATTCATCATTTTGGGCATAAATGTGCACATTTTATCTGCACGGTCTGCAGCTGTGAACTAGCCTGTCTTCTGCAAACTTCTCATAAGCATAAAACCAACAATATCTCACAGCTCAACTTGCAATTTATTCACATTTACACAATAGGTTTTAGGCAGTTATGCAGCAGGCCCACGTACATTGCAGTTATCCAGGTAGCCCACGCTGTTCAGAGCAACCTAATGAGCATGTAGGCTAAAGCAGAATATTCCCATGTCAAACCCCATTTTTGTGATCTTGCTTTAAACAAAAAAAATTAAATACATTATTCCGAATAGCCTATGCTATGAAGTGAATAGACAGTTTGCAAATTAGTTTGTGATTTTGAACCTTTCCTTGAGTTTATTCTACAAAGATCTACAAATCTAAAACAAAACCCCTAAACACAAACAGGACTTGTGGGCTGCAAAAGCCGATTTCAGCAGTGGATTTACAGGCTGAACTGTTGTTGTCAGTGAAGTTATATTTTCATCTAATGTGATTCCTCAACCCCTGATGATACATCAAGGGCATTTTTTAAGTTATTTGAATAATTTCTTACATGTAGCTCCTTTACATCACTAAATGGGACAGGACCTAATTATCTATCTGACATGTTTCAGCAATACACACCACTTCAATACACACCACTTCAATAGACACCACTTCAATAGACACCACTTCTCTCACATACTTCACCACTCGGGTCTCTCAGGTCACAGGAAAAATATTTGCTGGTAAAACCTGCTGTCAAAACAAAAAGTGGGGAAGTAGCTTACAGCTGCTATGCAGTTCGGCTTTGAGACCAACTTCCTGAAGACATCAAAAATGCCCCTACTGAGTTTCAAATCTAGACTTAAAACCAAACTTTTCTCAGATGCTTTCTCCTAATGATACACTTATCTTTCTTTTTATATTCTGTACACTTTAACTTTTATGATAATAATTTTATGCCTTTATTAATTTTATTATTTTCATATTTTTATCTTTTTTGTGATTTTGCTTTCTTTCATCTGCTGCGCTTTGTGTTTTTTGTACACCTGCCTTGCCTTGTCTATATATTATAATATAAATATAGATTGCCTTGTCTATATATTGTAATATAATATAATATATATTGCCTTGCCTTGTCTATATATTATAAAATTGCAGCAAGACAGCAAGACTTATTTAGATCAGTCAATAGTGTGAGCAAAGTAATGTTATTTAGATCTGTCGAGAGTGTGTGTGTGTGTGTGTGTGTGTGTGTATCAGTCAGTAGTTTTAATGATGCAGGCCAACTGCACCTGCTCTCATCTGCTTATTTGCACGGGTGGCTTAGAAATATAGAGGTTTTGTTGGACAGCTCAGTGACTGTCAACAAACAAATTAGTAATGAGGTGTAAGGCAGTTTCTATTAAAGGTGCCCTGCCACACGAAACCATTGTGACCTGTTGTTTTATAGAAAACGAAATCATAAAGAAGTCTCTATGCTGTCTAACAGGCAATGAAAAGAAAGAAACTGAGAAATCAGGTAAATTGGAAAGGTCAGTCAGATATACGTGAAAGTGACTCACCTGGAGCCATGGGCTGGTAGAATTGAATTATTGCCCAATCCATGCTAGTGTCTGGCAGAACGGTCTTGTTTTTAGTGTTATACTTGAAAAGAGACAAATGGCTGCAGTGAAATTTTTGAGAAGTCCATTATTAATATTAATATTTATGTGTCCAGCAGAATTTGAAAAGAATGACTAGTCAACTTTGGTGAATACAGCCGGCTTCATATGTTTTAACCTGTGGTTGTAACAGTAAGTTTTCTATATTGAAGCAGTTATCTGGTTATGTTGGCTAGTTATTTATCTGGTTACGTTAGCTAGTTAGTTATCTGGTTATGTTGCTGCACTACACATTACAAGTTTACCGTTGCAAAGTGTCTGTTTCCAATCTCCAAGCAATTGGTGGATGTGCGCATCATAGGCTATACCCTCCTCCGCTTCATTCTTCTTCCCTTGCAATACTGACATTAGCCAACTAAGGTCAGTATTAATGCAATGCTAGCATTAGCCAACTAAGGTCAATATTCATGCAATGCTAGCATTAGCCAACTAAGGTCAGTATTAATGCAATGCTAGCATTAGCCAACTAAGGTCAATATTCATGCAATGCTAGCATTAGCCAACTAAGGTCAGTATTCATGCAATGCTAGCATGAGCCAACTAAGGTCAATATTCATGCAATGCTAGCATTAGCCAACTAAGGTCAATATTCATGCAATGCTAGCATTAGCCAACTAAGGTCAGTATTCATGCAATGCTAGCATTAGCCAACTAAGGTCAGTATTCATGCAATGCTAGCATTAGCCAACTAAGGTCAGTATTCATGCAATGCTGACCTGCTACAGCAGCGAGTCAGAGCACAGCTCATTATCATAGACAGAAAACTGAGGCGACTGGCTCTAGGCCTATAGATACAGACGGACAGTCTGGTTAACGTCCCTTTACGCCCACAAATGCTCCTTGGGGGTACTGTGAGGGAAAACGGAGGTTCATTTTGGCTGCAAGTCTATCAGGTGCTCTGCTGTTAATTACACCTGACACAATTTAGATAGAGCTTTACTCATTTCTGAGGGCAATGCTTTCAGCTATTCATGTTGTTCAAAGTGTGCTATGTGCATTGTCAACTTGATACACCTCTAAATGTGATATTTAGACAATTTTGGTTGATAACTGTTAGCTTTGTTAGCTTGCTAACTCACTATTTTCATTCATCGCCAGGGTAATTGTAGCTAACTTTAGCTTGCTAAACTGAGCTAATCAGGCTGGCAACTGAAAGATGTAAAACGATAAGTCCACTCGTGACACTTCTGTCAGTGTTACTGGAATTAACAAACCATGGAAAATTGTTATTAGTCTAAACCCAAGCAAGCAAACAGGCCATCCAACACACAAATCATTTCATATGCGTTTTATTTTGCAATCTATTATTGTTAAGCAATTTTCTCTACCTGCAACAGTGCTTCTCCACTCACTTGCATGATAATTCAACCACTACTCGCCGTCTGCATCTGAGAACAGTTTCAAATGCCCTATACCCTAGATGCCGTCTGTATCTGAGAACAGTTTCAAATGCCCTATACCCTAGATGTATAGCAGGGCACCTTTAAAGGCACGAGTGTGATTCTTTTTACTCCCCCTGCAGTTTGCGTGTGTGTAGGTTGTTAGGAGCTGAGCTGAGCTGGGCTCGTGTTTGTAATGCTAAGAGTGTGTGTTTGTATGTGTGTTTGTAATGCTAAGAGTGTGTGTGTGTGTGTGTGTGTAGTCTGTGCAGGTTGTGGAGAGTTTATAGAAGTGGGTCAGTCTCTGTTGGCTCTGGAGCACCAGTGGCATGTCAGGTGCTTCTGTTGTCAGATCTGCAGACAGCCAATCACAAGCGAGTATTTCAGCAGGTAAGGCTAGCACAGCAAATCACATGCTAGGTTTTCAGCAGGTGACATCAACACTTCCTGCTCCTCAAACTAAGTTAAAATATAATGAAGGCAGGGTAATGGACACCAAACATAAATAAATGTAAAATATTAAATGAATAATTCCAAATGAGGCTTAATTTTTCATTTACTGTTTTAATGAGACACCATGAGTTTGTACCACATATTATACAGTATATGTGCACGATGATTTCATGACGACTTTTTAATAAAGTGAACAATGAATGAGTTCTCATAGTATAAGCAACACTTGTAGATTAAATGTGAAAATTATTTGTTGTGTTTGTTCTGTGTAAAACACAATTATGATTTTGTGTGGGGTGGGGTGGTAGCGTAGTGGTTAAGGAACCTGGCTAGCGTGTAAGTAGCCTGAAAAGTTGTGGGTTCGAATCCCGGTTGCCACAGTTGTGCCCTTGAGCAAGGCACTTAACCCTAAGTTGCTCTAGGGGAGACTGGCCCTGAACAATTGATAGTTGATGAGTTGTAAGTCGCTTTGGATAAAAGCGTCTGCTAAATGCATAAATGTAAATGTAAATGTAAATGTATGATTAGGAAAAAAAAATTGTGAATTTTTACAAATATATTTGTATCATAGGAATGGTTGGTGAATGAGGCCCAATAAGATTGATTCATATATTTTGTTAACTTGTCACTTAGTTTGACACTAAACCAGCCACTTGGAGATGCAAGCTTGTGACAGTTGCAAGCCTACTAGAACACACTCCACGAACACACACTGAGTGAGTGACGTAGGACAGAAACACACTCCATGAACACACACTGAGTGAGTGACGTAGGACATAAACACACTCCATGAACACACACTGAGTGAGTGACGTAGGACAGAAACACACTCCATGAACACACACTGAGTGAGTGACGTAGGACAGAAACACACTCCATGAACACACATTGAGTGAGTGACGTAGGACATAAACACACTCCATGAACACACATTGAGTGAGTGACGTAGGACAGAAACACACTCCACGAACACACACTGAGTGAGTGACGTAGGACATAAACACACTCCATGAACACACACTGAGTGAGTGACGTAGGACATAAACACACTCCATGAACACACACTGAGT
This sequence comes from Tenualosa ilisha, assembly GCA_015244755.2. NCBI lineage: Eukaryota > Metazoa > Chordata > Actinopteri > Clupeiformes > Clupeidae > Tenualosa > Tenualosa ilisha. The sequence goes on along the minus strand of PYXC01001176.1, from coordinate 282,358 downwards.
GAGTGACGTAGGACATAAACACACTCCATGAACACACACTGAGTGAGTGATGCAGGAGGTAAATTACAGCCCCTGGAAGAAATGCTGGTTTTAGGGAGTCCCCACACTGGCCAGCAGCAAAGACTGCCTCTAGTGAGCACTTCCCAACACACACACACTACAAATCTTGGTGCATGCACACACACACACTTCACACCGTAGCGCACACACACACTCCAAACCAGGCCACGCCATGGACCTCCCTCTTGGTTTGGAGTGGCCATATGTGTATATATATGGCATTGATGTATATCTGTACCTACACCCTTATATACCGATATATTGTGTGTGTGTAGGGATGGCCTTCCATACTGTGAGGTGGACTACCACATGTACTTTGGCGTCCGCTGTGACATCTGCACCAGATTCATCACAGGCACAGTTCTGGAGGTGTGTGTGTGTGTGTGTGTGTGTGTGTGTGTATTATAATTAAAGCGTGTGAATGAGGTTCAAGAGTGATAGTGATGCTCAAATCCAGTGACTCCTCCCATAGTTTGAATCTTGGAGAGTCCAAACCTAATGGGATTCACCAGGGCAACAGCAGTCGCATCAGCCAATTTTCATGAAAGATAACAAAATAAACAGTAAATAAAAATAAATAAGTATTATTGACCAACATTACTCATTACGTAAGTACACTCTCGTTACTTAAGTACACTCTCGTTACTTAGGTACACTCTCATTACATAAGTACACTCTCGTTACTTAAGTACACTCTTGTTACTTAAGTACACTCTTGTTACTTAAGTACACTCTCATTACATAAGTACACTCTTGTTACTTAAGTACACTCTCGTTACATAAGTACATTCTTGTTACTTAAGTATTTTGAATAAGGTATGAATTAAGGTATGAATTTCAGCACTATGTCTTCAGTGTACAAGTGTACATGTTAAACTGTGATTCCACACATTCTAGATCTCAATAATCTCTAAACCTTTTTAGTGCACATTAGTAAATCTTTAAAAATAAATGTAGTGCACATCACTACATCTCTCAACAACAAAATGCAACTTATGACAGGACACATATTTGTGTTTGTGTTGTGTGACCCCAAAAATAACATTTTATTTGGTGCTTTTGCTATAAACTGAACCCAGCAGTTCTAGACTCATGAGTGATTGATCCATCAGCTGCTTGGTGTGATTCTTTGTTTCCCTGTGTGTGTGTGTGTGTGTGTGTGTGTGTGTGTGTGTGTGTGTGTGTGTGTGTCTCAGGTGGGCGGGCGACAGTTCCACCCCTCCTGTGCTCGATGTACTCACTGCCACCAAATGTTCCTAGAGGGGGAGGAACTCTACATCACAGGTGCGCCCTACAGGTGTGTGTGTGTGTGTGTGTGTGAGAGAGAGAGAGAGTGTGTCTGTTTGTGTGTGTGACGTTTGTGTGTGTGTTGGAGTAAGTGAGTGTGATTAACTGCCTCTGATCCAAGGATTTTTTCCTCTATTTCCAAGACGACCCTCCAACCTGGACATCTTGTGTAGTGTGTGTGTGTGTGTGTGTGTGAGAGAGAGAGTGTGTCTGTTTGTCCAACCTGGTCATCTTGTGTAGTGTGTGTGTGTGTGTGTGAGAGAGAGAGAATGTGTCTGTTTGTCCAACCTGGACATCTTGTGTAGTGTGTGTGTGTGTGTGTGTGTGTGTGTGTGAGAGAGAGAGAGTGTGTCTGTTTGTCCAACCTGGACATCTTGTGTAGTGTGTGTGTGTGTGTGTGTGTGTGTGTGTGTGTGAGAGAGAGAGTGTGTCTGTTTGTCCAACCTGGACATCTTGTGTAGTGTGTGTGTGTGTGTGAGAGAGAGAGAGTGTGTCTGTTTGTCCAACCTGGACATCTTGTGTAGTGTGTGTGTGTGTGAGAGAGAGTGTGTCTGTTTGTCCAACCTGGACATCTTGTCTAGTCATGTAGTCTGGATTTGCTTTTAGGCTCTATGGTCAAACTGGACAAGTTCAAATCCTGTTTCGCTGACCCTGGGGTCAAATCCTGTGTCGCTGACCCTGGGGTCAAATCCTGTGTCAGTCAGTGGCTGCCAGACCCAATAACAGGGCACTGACACACAAATAACCAAACTATTGTTTTTCAGGGACTGAGGTGTGTGTGTGTGTGTGTGTGTGTGTGTGTGTGTGTGTGTGTTTCAGGGTCTGAACTTTGGCATCCAGAATGCAAGAAGGTAGAACGTGCTGAACGAAAGCTGAGGGTAAGGGTAACACTCACACACTCTCTCTCTCTCTCTCTCTCTCTCTCACACACTCACATACTCTCTCACACACACATTCACATGCTCTCTCTCTCACACAGACACACACTCACACACTCTCTCTCTCTCTGTA
>PYXC01001176.1:217500-277500 GCA_015244755.2 Tenualosa ilisha | reverse complement strand
TAATATTAGCTGTAGTGACTGAAGTGCCTTGCTGCAGATATTAGGCTACAAGAAACATTAACTGTGTTGTTTCCAGGGGGGTCAGGATTTGTCTGGTTAGCTCCAGCCAATTAGCCGAGTACTTCCGTTGTCCAAAAATCATCATCGTTTCAGGCACCGTTTCTCCCATGGTCATTTCTGGCACTATTTTTCCTGTGCTGATTGGTGGGCTCTTCCCTTTCAGCTGATGCACGAGTTTAGTTTGTGCACGAGCTCTCTCACGTGTGCACGTGGATGGTAATATAGTCATAGGAGACGCTCAGTGGACTGTCTACAGGACACACAGATGGTTATATAGTCATAGGAGACGCTCAGTGGACTGTCTACAGGACACACAGATGGTTATATAGTCACAATAGACGCCTACTGGACTGTCTACAGGACACACAGATGGTTATATAGTCACAATAGACGCCTACTGGACTGTCTACAGGACACACAAATGGTCAGATGGGGGCCGAATAGGCTACCAGTGGGCTGTGAGTTTGGGCAGTCAAAACATTTACATTTACATTTAGGCATTTAGCAGACGCTTTTATCCAAAGCGACTTACAAAAGAGGAGAATATTCAGGCTACAACTCAATGAAGGAACAAACAAGGAGTGCATATTGCTAACATAGAATCTGCACTATTTTAAGTTGAAAGTGCAATAGTGTAACGCAGTGTCAAAAGACGCTGCGTGTCCACACACATTTTTTTTTCCCCTGCGATAACATCCAGTGTGCATCCATGACATAGCTTTGTGCCCCCTAACCTCCATTAGTAACATGACACAGCTTTGTGCCCCCTAACCTCCATTAGTAACATGACATAGCTTTGTGCCCCCTAACCTCCATTAGTAACATGACATAGCTTTGTGCCCCCTAACCTCCATTAGTAACATGACATAGCTTTGTGCCCCCTAACCTCCATTAGTAACATGGGACCTAATTGGCTAAAAGAAATGGTCCTGGAAATGAGTCTCATAAAACTCTATTGAAATGACTGGGGCTGGGACGTCCCTCCAAGGCCCTGTCACACCACACACATTTAGTGGGCCCGCTGCGACATGATTCAAAGGGGTAGGTAGTGGGCCCGCTCCGACATGATTCAAAGGGGTAGGTAGTGGGCCCGCTGCGACATGATTCAAAGGGGTAGGTAGTGGGCCCGCTGCGACATGATTCAAAGGGGTAGGTAGTGGGCCCGCTCCGACATGATTCAAAGGGGTAGGTAGTGGGCCCGCTCCGACATGATTCAAAGGGGTAGGTAGTGGGCCCGCTGCGACATGATTCAAAGGGGTAGGTAGTGGGCCCGCTCCGACATGATTCAAAGGGGTAGGTAGTGGGCCCGCTCCGACATGATTCAAAGGGGTAGGTAGTGGGCCCGCTCCGACATGATTCAAAGGGGTAGGTAGTGGGCCCGCTCCGACATGATTCAAAGGGGTAGGTAGTGGGCCCGCTCCGACATGATTCAAAGGGGTAGGTAGTGGGCCCGCTCCGACATGATTCAAAGGGGTAGGTAGTGGGCCCGCTCCGACATGATTCAAAGGGGTAGGTAGTGGGCCCGCTCCGACATGATTCAAAGGGGTAGGTAGTGGGCCCGCTCCGACATGATTCAAAGGGGTAGGTAGTGGGCCCGCTCCGACATGATTCAAAGGGGTAGGTGGTGGGCCCGCTCCGACATGATTCAAAGGGGTAGGTAGTGGGCCCGCTCCGTAGGTAGTGTCACGTCTGAGGAAAAAAATACCCAAGTTTTTGTTCTGACATGCAACCTACCATTTGATTCTCAATAGATTTCAGTTTACGTCTGAAAGAGGCTACACACACACAGATCTGCATTTCATACATTGATGTTTGTGAAATACTTGACTGTCTTCTGATTGGTGACAGGCTCAGAGAGTGGCAGTATTTCACCCTATCACAACCAGCGAGGTGCATACTACACCCCGCCCACCAGGAACAAGATGCCTAAACACTTCCACCTCCCAGGTACCCCCTTCACCCTTAAGCCTAATTTATACTTGGGCTGCTCCATCATTACACAGACACACAGTTATATCCACAGAGAGGTTTACCTTCACAGTTCCCTAATGTGTGACTGTGTACCGTGTACACCAACACACACCACCAGACACTACTTGGGGTGGCACTAATCTACCCACCAATACAGTGATTAAAAAATTGTTTTGCTTTGTCTTTCTCTCATTTTGTCATATATGATATAATATAATATAATATCATATAATATAATAGGGACACAGCACCTCTCAACATTCATATTATTTATTGACGAGCAAATTACATGTTTTCTGCCAGTCAGTTGTTCTGTTAGCTCGTGAACTTATCACATACCTGCTTACAAAGTACTGCCTGCTGGCGAATTGCTGATTTCAAAACTTGATTGAAAGTATAATCGTCTACATAAAGCTTGCACTGTGAACTCGCATGCTGCTAGCTACCGTGGGTAGAAGAAGTCAAAACAAAATGAGCTGACCAATCACGCGCTCCCTCTACCCGTGGGGTCTGTGTCGTTTTGACGGATAGTTGGGAGATATCTTACTTACCTTCATTTCCTTCGGGATCAATAAAGTAACTCTACTCTACTATCTGTCAGCCCTCAGAGAGCATGTTGGAGAGGATCTGCGTTTAGGCTTGTGTGTCTGCATTTGGATGGAGTAGGATGAGTATAAATTGACCTTTAGTCTAACACAACACCCACATACACACACACTGACTCACTCCACTTCACCCTTACTCAAACACACACACACCGCCACTCCCCTTCACCCTTACTTTAACACACACACACACACACGGAGAAACACATTTAAAATTCTGGAATTCTTCTTGAATGTCACACACCTGGTTCCTCGGGCTCCCTGAGGGAGTGTAGTTGCCACAGGTTGCCTATGACAGGTGACCAACCACGCCCCTCCCCCTCAGGCAGTGCACAAGTTCTGCACACTCCTCCTTGCTTCAAATCTACTGTGGTTTGGCCTTTTCCTTGTACTCTTATTCAACGTATCTGTCAGCTCTTTTAGAAATACAATTATGAAACACCTCCAACCGTCATTATGAAACACCTCCAACCATCATTATGCTGCTTGTATTCTGCTGTTTGTATTTATGTCAAAGAGAAACTCTTTCATCCCCAGACAGAGCTCTCTAAATCTAAACAAGAACTTGAGATATGGCAATTGTAGGCTACTTTGCATTGCTGTTAAAAGAGACACTGCATATTTCAACAACCATGTTAATCTAATCTTATGACTGCCTAAGTCCTGCCTGCTGACAAAGCGCTGAATTTAAAACATTATTGAACAATAGGCACAATAAAATTGGGAAATCCTGCCACTGAATTCAAAACAATATCTTAAATGATTTACAAATCTGCCCAGTGGACTATACAGCCTTTTGCTAACATTAGCTACAGTGGGTTGCTGAAACACACTAGCAAACAAAACAAAGCGAGTGGACGAACTCGACCAATCACAGCCCTTGCGGTGTCTGTCATGGTTACTACTGATTGTAATTTTTCTCCATGACCCCTGGCAGTTGGGTTAGCCCCTTGAGTCGTGGATCTGCCCAAGGTTTCTTCCTAGATTAACTGAACATAAGGGAGTTTTTTCTTGCCCCTGTTGCTCTTGGGTGCTCCTTCTGTGAAGCGCAATGAGACAATACTATTGTAAAAGGCGCTGTATAAATAAAACTGAATTGAATTGAATTGAATTGAAAGTGAGGAGGTCGCTGGCGGGTAGTGTGACATGTGTCTGCATGATTAATTTGTGTAAAATAAATAAATATATATATTTTAGATTAATCACATGCGTTAAGCATTGACAGTACTAGTCTTTAACAATGCTTGTAGCTTTGCACAGACAGTTGGAGTTGTATATGTCAAAGAGTGAGGGAAGACAGGTCCCAGTGATTTTTTCAGCCATCCTCACAGTCCTCTGTAGGGCCTTTTGCTCTGCCACAGTGCAGTTAGCAAACTTGCGGTGAGGGCACTGTTGAGGGTGCTCTCAATAGACCCCTTGTAGAAGGTTGTCAGGATCGGGGAGGAGAGTTGGGCCTTCCACAGCTTCCGCAGAAAAGAGAGGTGTTGTTGGGCTTTCTTTGTAATGTGTGTGGTGTTCTTGGTCCATGGGAGGCTGTCTGTGATGTGTACACCCAGAAATTTTGCGTCCTGAACAATCTAAACTGAAAGGTTGTTTATGGCCATTGGGTGTGTTTGCCTGGAGGTCTTCTGAAATCAATGTCCAGTTCTTTTGTTTTGTCCACACTGAGAGACAGGTTGTCTTTGTCTTGTCCACACTGAGAGACAGGTTGTTGTGAGCGCACCGGTTGCTCCTCTCTGTACAGGGCTTCATTGTCTCTGCTTATCAAACCCACCACATCTGCTCTGGCCCAGCAGCTCTCCGCAGGTTGACTCTGTGAGTTTTCCTCACTTCAGATGTAGCAGATTTCCTCACTACTCTGTTATTCTGTTTTACAAATCTTGAGTAGAACTGATTCAGTGCATTCACAGGAGGGTGGAGCTGGTCTGTAGTTGGTGATGGAGCTATCACCATCACAGGAGAGTGGAGCTGGTCTGTAGTTGGTGATGGAGCTATCACCATCACAGGAGAGTGGAGCTGGTCTGTAGTTGGTGATGGAGCTATCACCGTCACAGGAGAGTGGAGCTGGTCTGTAGTTGGTGATGGAGCTATCACCATCACAGGAGAGTGGAGCTGGTCTGTAGTTGGTGATGGAGCTATCACCATCACAGGAGAGTGGAGCTGGTCTGTAGTTGGTGATGGAGCTATCACCATCACAGGAGAGTGGAGCTGGTCTGTAGTTGGTGATGGAGCTATCACCGTCACAGGAGAGTGATTTTTCGTTTGTGACTGTGACCAAGGCATTGCTCTAAGACACTCATATGTGTGGCTCTGTCCATCAGAAGCTTTCCACACACACGGTTTATCACATCTGTGGTTCTGTCCATCAGAAGGTTTCCATGGCACACAGTTAGATCCGTTTAGCAGTATGAACCTGATGAACCTGGATGTTATGCCAGTTTAAGCGAGTAGGCTACATTTAGTTGCATCTAGAAAAACAAGACATGACGTTACACTGCTGACCTTAAATCATATGTCTATCAGTCAGATGTGTTTTAAAGTAGGCTATGTTTAGCGTAGAAAGATTTTTCTGGTCTGGATGCTGCACAACATTAGCTAACTTTTAGACAGTGAGAACAATATTGTTTAAAACTTTGACAGTTGGAGGCCATTAAGGACTCTGGGGCCTCCTACCTCTTGGGGGCTGCAGGGGTGAACCTTACGCCTCTGTGTTGTGTACATATCCAATGACATTCTTAGTTCTATATGGAAAGTGGTGTCTCGTAGGGAACTGGTGCATGCTGCATGTATGAAGCCTACCTAGGAGCGCGCTACTAACGCAACTTACCACTCCACATACACACAACACAAGCCTACCTGGTGAACACCAACATTATGCAGTGTTTCCCCAAAAATGATATAGAATAAATACAGTGATCCTTTGTGGATAATTTAAACTGTTCATTAGAGAAAAAATATATGTCATGATCTCAGAGATCCTGAATTCATATGTCCAGCCTGCCATTCTGGCTGCAAGCAACAATCACTCAGTCTGCCCATTAAATAGTAAAGTAATATAGTGAGTGACACTTGACCTCTGGCCTACCGAGTGATAAATGACGGACATCACAATGGCTCAACACCTCATCTAAAAAAACCTCAATATGCATGAGGGAACTTCAGCGAGTCTTAGCTAATGAGAGACAATGAAGCATAGCAACCGTTTCCACATTCATATAAACAAGTCTAGAAACGCAGACGATAGCAGATCTTTGAAGATAGCAAGTCTCTGATAATAGTTCACTTGGGTAGTGACATTAAATAGCGATAGTGGTTGATATTTCTGTTAAAATAACAGTAATAATACTACTTAGAGCTTAATAGTACTATTTAGTGTCCATATCACACAGCCCTAAAACACACTCCCCCTACCAGGTTAGAGTTACTCATATGTGACCAGAGCGTACTTAATCTGGTAATAGGCTAGTGCTTAATCTAGTAGTAACACTTACTTACAGCATGATAAAGATTGACATTCGGTCTCTGGATGCCCGTTACTAGTCAGTGCTGGGCTTGTGCTTCTTTGCATGGATCATTTTTGGATATTCCGATTAAGTCATTCCAATTACATCATTCCGATTCAAAATTCTGGGCTCTCTGTTCCCATCCAGCAACATTCTAATCGGAGCAGACGTTAAATGGTCTTGATTTAAAAATCACCTCAGAATGGTGATCTATCAAAGTCATATTTTCACAGATGTTAAATGATCTTGATTTAAAAATCACCTCAGAATGGTGATCTATCAAAGTCATATTTTCAGTGCCGTTATGAGGCATCATAGTAGAGGAATTGAGATGAGCACATTTAGCATATCTCTTTCTTACTGTTACACACACACACACACACACACACTTACTCTGTCTTGTGTTTTTATCAGCCTCAGGAGATACTAACATCTATGGCAAGCCTCCCATCTACAAACAATCAGGTACTGCCCGTGTGTGTGTGTGTGTGTGTGCGAATCCTAAGGGGCCGAAACCTGAGTGAGAGAAAACAGAGGATTTTCAGATAGAATTGGGTGGAGTTGGGCTTGGTTGGCAGGTAGAATTGGGTGTAATTGAGTTTGAGTGGCAGGTATAGATATTAATGGCAAGCCAGGTCAGGGTGGCCCCCCCATAATGTGAGGGCGGGGTTGGCATGGGGGAAGACCAAACAACTTTCAGTAACTGCACTTCAGAGGTTCTGTTTCTCAAGTTTTCTCTAGTTCAGTCGCCTGGCTCAAGCAGGGTTTGTGGTTGTTTGCTGATCAAGCGTGGCGTTTGGTAAACTGTCTGATTCAAGGCTGTTCAAACCGGCCTTGTGGTTCTTTGTTGTTCATACAGACATTTGAAAACTACACAGAGGTCTAACCAGTGCTTACACAGAATGACAACCAGTGGCCACACATTTTAACAGCAACGTTTTGTTTTATATCAATAAACACTTTTGTCACATATTTTTTATTTATATAATTCCCTTATTATGTATACAATATTCTGTAAGACTCACAAATAAAAGGCATTTTCATATCCAAATAGCCACCAGATATTGAAAACTTTGCAGTCTCTACATGTGATTTTATCATAAATCAAACATATTGAAAAACCAGTTCTTCCAAAATGAGTATGTCTCTCTCTGTGTGTGTGCACACACCTGCTCTAGACATTTCATCAGCTAACTTGCGGCTCTTGTGTGTGTGTGTGTGTGTGTGTGTGTAAGACAGATTTCTGATAATAAGACACAGGCAATGCTTGTACACTAGTATCACAGGGGTTATCATTCTTTCATTCGTTTCCACTCCTGGGACTTCCTAACACACACGCTGTAGATTTGGGCTCATTCCATCCGTGTCCCAGAGTTCTATGCGGCCATAATGTTGACACACAACCTGGCAGTTAATGCAGCTGTCTATCAGAGCTACGGGAGCTTTTTATACCAAACATGAAGGGAAATGTGATTGGTGATCGCATCTAGAATAGCTAGCCTGGAACAGGTGAAACGTCCAGCCACACCACAGGTAACATGAGATTAGCGACCTCAAAGCAAAGCCCATACCTAGGACCTACATAGGCTACTATAGAAGTGCAGAAGTGTCATACATAGGCTACTATAGAATTACACAAGTGTCACACGTAGGCTACTATAGAACTGTAGAAGTGTCACACGTAGGCTGTTTTGTGATGGCTAATTTAGCTGTTGCTAATTTACCATAACTGTAACATCAGGTAAATTTACGCTACCTCCTCACTTGGACTCATTACACATGGGAACCAGTTGCAAATAATCTATACTGCAGATGGTTTCTTCATTTATTTCAAACAATACAGCAAAGTACACAGCTGTCATGGCATCATTTGAAATCCAAACTGCTGGGTGTACCGTTGTCTAAATTCGCATAAGGTATCATGGGAACTAGGAATAAGGTGGACAGAAAGGCCCTTTTTGCAAAGGTTTGTGTGACATTTGTGTGATGAATTTTAAATAAACTGCACAATTGTATTGTACACTATTTGGACTCGATTTAGCGATCATACAGGGATGCAACTTTCATTCTCTTCAAATGACTTGGACTCGGAACACTGGGGGTTGGAGGTGGACTTGGACTCAAGCTGTCAGGGGTGGGGGGGGTTGGGCTCTTACTGCAGGATGTTCAGAGTGAACATTCAAGCTCCTGATGAAGTTTTCATTTGTCTATCTGTGTGTGTGTGTCTGTGTGCTCTTATCTGACCAAGCTTTTAAAAGCCACTTGAGTGATGACGTCCCACTGATGGCAACAACATCTGAACACCACACTCACAGTAAGCATTTAATACACACACACACACACACACGCACTCAGCTGTCTGTCATTCAGCCAGTCTCCCTCCTCCAGCCCCCAGGTTGCCAAGGAGATCCACGTCAACTGGAAGGCAGGAACATGGACAAACCACACAGGTCCTCATCCCTCCATCTTTCTCACTCACACACACCTCCATTTTCCTCCTATCTGTCTGCCTTTATATTTCCATCTCTCACTCTCTCATGGTGTCGGTGTGTGTGTGTGTAGGTGCGCACGCAGGATGTGACACTGCAAATAGGTCCCAATCTAAACAACCCTAAGGATCACATGCTGATTTCTGACATCCCACAGACCCACACTAGTGGTAAGCACAAGCACACACACACTCTCTCTCTCTCTCTCACACTCACACACACACACTTAAACAGGCATCTTCAGCCTGACTTTCTATGTGACTTCTCTTTTTCTTATTTCCACAGAATATAAGGTAAGATGAACTGTTGGCTACACACACCCCAAATTGCTCCCGGTGGCAGGTTGGCACCTTGCATGGCACCCTCCGCCACCGGTGTGTGAGTGTATGTGTGTGAATGGGTGAAAGTGAGGCATACTCTGTGAAGCGCTTTGAGTACTTGTAGAAGTAGAAAAGCGCTATATAAATGCAGTCCATTACACACACACATGCACACACACACAGATCTGTGTCCATCACTCAGTATACACACTCTCACAAACACACACACAACTATATCCATTGCTTCATACCCACACACACAACTGTATCCATCGTTCCATACACACAAACCTATGCACAATTGCATCCATTGCTCCATACACACAAAGACAAACACACACACACACATCATTGAGCTCCGTCTCTCCCAATCTGCCCATGTCAAGTACACACACACACACACACTTTAAGTGAGTTCTCTCTGCAGATCTACCTATATGAACACGCACACACACTTTAAGTGAGCTCTCTCTGCAGATCTACCTATACGAACACACACACACACACACACCTTAAGTGAGTTCTCTCTGCAGATCTACCGATATAAACACACACACACACACACTTTAAGTGAGTTCTCTCTGCAGATCTACCGATATAAACACACACACACACACTTTAAGTGAGCTCTCTCTGCAGATCTACCTATATGAACACACACACACACTTTAAGTGAGCTCTCTCTGCAGATCTACCCATATGAAGCCCTCATAGTGAATCCCTGTAAAGGAAGCAGCCAGTTGCCCAAGGATGTGGATCGGACTCGACTGGAGGTGTGTGTGTGTAGTGCACTAGACTAGACTGGAGCTGTGTGTGCAATTGTGCATGCACTAGACTAGAAGTGTGTGCACACTAGATTCAAGATAGGCTTTATTACATCTCAATATACTAGTATATAAGAGTAAAATTCTAATGTTTTTTACATTTAGTGTTGAGTATGTGTGTGTGTGTGTAAATGCATGCGTTTAGTGTTGAGTGTGTGTGTAAATGCATGCATATGTTTAGTGTTGAGTATGTGTGTGTGTGTAAATGCATGCGTTTAGTGTTGAGTGTGTGTGTAAATGCATGCATATGTTTAGTGTTGAGTATGTGTGTGTGTGTAAATGCATGCATGTGTTAAGTGTGAGTGTGTGTGTGTGTAAATGCATGCATGTGTTTAGTGTTGAGTATGTGTGTGTGTGTAAATGCATGCATGTGTTTAGTGTTGAGTGTGTGTGTGTGTGTAAATGCATGCATGTGTTTAGTGTTGAGTGTGTGTGTGTGTAAATGCATGCATGTGTTGAGTGTGTGTGTGTGTGTAAATGCATGCATGTGTTTAGTGTTGCGAGTGAGTCTGTGTGTAAATGCATGCATGTGTTTAGTGTTGAGTGTGTGTGTGTGTGTGTGTAAATGCATGCATGTGTTTAGTGTTGAGTGTGTGTGTGTGTAAATGCATGCATGTGTTTAGTGTTGAGTGTGTGTGTGTGTGTGTGTAAATGCATGCATGTGTTTAGTGTTGAGTGTGTGTGTGTGTAAATGCATGCATGTGTTTAGTGTTGAGTGTGTGTGTGTGTGTGTGTGTGTGTGTGTGTAAATGCATGCATGTGTTTAGTGTTGAGTGTGTGTGTGTGTAAATGCATGTGTGTTTGTTTAAGTGAGAGAAAAAGAATAAAAACACACAGGCAAGGTTTAGGCTGTTCTTATTGTTTCTGTGTTCATAGGCCTTGTAGCCTGATGGGAAAAGCTGTTCTTGAGTCAGGTGGTTGTAGCCTTAAGACTGCAGTATCGCTTGCCAGATGGTTCAGCTGACAGTCCATGACTAGGATGGCTGGAGTCCTTAGTGATTCTGAAACAGTCCATGACTAGGATGGCTGGGGTCCATACTGATTCTGAAACAGTCCATGACTAGGATGGCTGGAGTCCTTAGTGATTCTGAAAAAGTCCATGACTAGGATGGCTGGGGTCCTTAGTGATTCTGAAACAGTCCATGACTAGGAAGGCTGGGGTCCATACTGATTCTGAAACAGTCCATGACTAGGATGGCTGGGGTCTTTACTGATTCTGAAACAGTGGCTAGGATGGCTGGAGTCCTTAGTGATTCTGAAACAGTGACTAGGATGGCTGGGGTCCATACTGATTCTGAAACAGTCCATGACTAGGATGGCTGGGGTCCTTACTGATTCTGAAACAGTGACAAGGATGGCTGGGGTCCTTACTGATTCTGAAACAGTCCATGACTAGGATGGCTGGGGTCCTTACTGATTCTGAAACAGTGACTAGGATGGCTAGGGTCCTCACTGATTCTGAAACAGTCCATGACTAGGATGGCTGGGGTCCTTACTGATTCTGAAACAGTGACTAGGATGGCTGGGGTCCTTACAGATTCTGAAACAGTCCATGACTAGGATGGCTGGGGTCTTTACTGATTCTGAAACAGTGACTAGGATGGCTGGGGTCTTTACTGATTCTGAAACAGTGACTAGGATGGCTGGGGTCCATACTGATTCTATTGGCCTTCCTGATGCATCGACTGTTCTACAAGTTCTGGATGGAGAACAAGTCCCAGCCACAGATGCCTTGTGCTGTGTGGAGGGCGGATCATATTCACAGATGCCTTGTGCTGTATGGAGGGCAAGTCCCAGCCACATGCCTTGTGCTGTGTGTACAGCTCTATGTAGTGCTTTTAGTTTGGCAGTAGGGCAGCTTCCATGCAGTGATGTCAAGATGCTTTCTGTGGTTCCTCTGTAAAATTTGATTCAATTCAATTTTATTTATACCTTAGCACCTTTTACAATAGTATTGTCTCATGGCGCTTTACAGAAGGAGCACCCAAGAGCAACAGGGGCAAGGAAAAACTCCCTTATGTTTAGTTAGTCTAGGAAGAAACCTTGGGCAGATCCACGACTCAAGGGGCTAACCCAACTACCAGGGGTCATGCAGGAAAATTACAGTTAGTAGTAACCATGATAGACTACAAGTTGTCAATGGTTTTAGCTAAGGATCATAATAGTTCCAGAGTATTATCCCACTTTCCATTACATGGTAGTCAGTCCATAGGTGGTTATCAGGAATTACATCTGGACAGTGTAGCAGTGGCCAGACAGTGTTAAACTCAAGGAGTGGCCTTCAGGATCTCTGATCACGGTCCAAACTTTCTTGGTCATCTGAGGTGGAAGAGAGCTTTCTTGATAGTGGGTTCCAACTGATCTCCTTCTGTAGTCCACAGTCAGCTCTGTGGTCTTGGTATCATTGAGAGAAAGATTATTTTCCCAACCCCACTAAATTAATTTCACTCCTGTAGGCTCTAATCATTGTTGGTAATCAGTCCAATTACTGTGGTGTCATTAGTAAATTTAATGACCAATTTAGAACTATGCAGATCCATACAGTCACAAGTACACAGGGAGTACATTTGCATTTACATTTATGCATTTAGCAGATGCTTTTATCCACAGCGACTTACAAAGGATAACATTCAAGCTACAGCACAATGAAAAACTAACAAAGAGTGCATATTGCTAACATAAAATACTGCAAATTTTAAGTTCAAAGTGCAATAGCGTAATAAAACTGCAGTCTAGAAAGAGTTAGAGTAAGAGATTAAGCGCATTCCTGGTATTTGGAAATTCAAGTCAGGTGATATTCTTGGAAGAGCTGGGTCTTCAAGAGTGTCTTGAAGGTGGAGAAGGGCACAGGAGACCAATGAGGTTGAAGTGATGGAGCCCATTCTCACCACCTGGTGCCTCCCTGACAGAAAGTCCAGGATCCAGCTGCATAGACCGGTGTGTAGACCAAGACTCCTGAGCTTGCTGTCAAGTCTATGAGGGACAATGGTAATGAATGCAGAGCTGTAGTCTACAAACAGCATCCTTACATTAGTGTCCTTCTTCTCCACATGTGTCAGGGAGGAATGCAGTGCAGTGGTGATATCATCAGTGGATCTATTCTGTCTCTGGCCGAATTGATATGGTCCAGAGTTGGTGGAGTCATCTTGTAAATTATGTGTTTCACAAGCCTCTCAACACATTGGGACTGAGTGCTGATGACGGCAGTCATTCAAGGTGCTGATTTTGCTTTTCTTTTGATGGATGACTTAAAGCTACTGGCCACATGGACAGAGAGAGGTTGAATTGTGTTCATGAACACACCAGCTAACTGCTCTGATGACACGACCTGGTATCCCATCAGGCCCTGCTGCTTTGTGGATGTTGACCTGCCTGAAGGATTTCTGCACCTCAGCCTCTGTAACCATTAGGCCTGATTCAATGGAGAGGTCAATGATGGAGGGGGTTCTTCTTTCTGCAGGGTCAGTGAACCTTATCCGTGGTGTTTGATTAGGATATATCCAGAGTGTTTTTGTTGGAGCATCTTCCACACAGAGATCTGCATCGGCTTGCGCTGGAATGGACACAGCTGTTGCCACAACAGTCGGGAGAGCAAACAGACCTGAGCAGATGAATATTCCTCGTCACACCAAGCACTATTAACTGGTTGGCTGCCAGCCAATTGCCATACTGCCAGCGTTTTTCAGCATTTTGATGGATTTTTCAAGACCCACAGTAAGTTGTGTTCTATGACTAAACACTGAAACTACCAAAAGAAAGAGTAAACTTCACTTCTCACCAGCTCCATGTTCTTCTCTCATCTCTAACCTCTCTCTTCTCCTACACTCTATGCACATCTCCCATCCAAAGTGGCACTGCTGCCACCTACAGGATCAGTTCGTCAGTACATTCTCTGTTTACAAGCCTGATATTTACGGACAAGGTTCCCCGGGTCATCCCCCAGCCTGCCACATTGAAAAACAGAATTGATGTCTATTGACGTCATTGGCAGTCAATGAATTAATCATGAAGCACACGTCTTATCCCTTTTTTTCCTGATAATTCTTTTGACCTCGCATCCCAAAAAACAGAAAACCCAGCGGGTGCGATGGCATGGTCTTCCAACAGCCAAATATCCGTGAGACAGATAATACTACAGTCCCTCATTTCCCTCTGGAAGGAGATTCTTGCACGTAACCCACACAGCTCGTCATCCAAAGACTGGAAATTAGCTAGCAGTATGCTTGGAGGTGGTGGTCTGTTAGTACACTGCCTCAGTCTCATCAGTACTTGGAGGCGGTGGTCAGTTAGTACACTGTCAGTTTCATCAGTACTTGGAGGTGGTGGTCTGTTAGTACGCTGCCTCAGTCTCATCAGTACTTGGAGGCGGTGGTCAGTTAGTACACTGTCAGTTTCATCAGTACTTGGAGGTGGTGGTCTGTTAGTACGCTGCCTCAGTCTCATCAGTACTTGGAGGCGGTGGTCAGTTAGTACACTGTCAGTTTCATCAGTACTTGGAGGTGGTGGTCTGTTAGTACGCTGCCTCAGTCTCATCAGTACTTGGAGGCGGTGGTCTGTTAGTACACTGTCTCAGTCTCATCAGTACTTGGAGGCGGTGGTCTGTTAGTACACTGTCTCAGTCTCATCAGTACTTGGAGGCGGTGGTCTGTTAGTACACTGTCTCAGTCTCATCAGTACTTGGAGGCGGTGGTCTGTTAGTACACTGTCTCAGTCTCATCAGTACTTGGAGGCGGTGGTCTGTTAGTACACTGTCTTAGTCTCATCTGTACTTGGAGGCAGTGGTCTGTTAGTACACTGTCTCAGTCTCATCAGTTCTCCAGCTCTCCTACCCCTTCGCCGGCGGCAACGTCTCTTCCATGGCAACAGTGTTCAGGATGTATACACTACGAGTGACGAGTCTTTTATCCCCAGTAATGTATGTCATACTGCAGACAAGTGGCAGCTTTTGATATAGAGAGAAAGTAAATACACTACATAGGAAAATAGTTAAAAATTGGTCAAATAGACTGGAGGTGTGTGTATGCTCACCGGGCTGGAGGTGTGTGTGTGTGTGTATGCTCACCGGGCTGGAGGTGTGTGTGTGTGTGTGTGTGTATGCTCACCGGGCTGGAGGTGTGTGTGTGTGTGTGTATGCTCACCGGGCTGGAGGTATGTGTGTGTGTGTGTTTGTGTGTGTATGCTCACCGGGCTGGAGGTGTGTGTGTGTGTGGGTGTGTATGCTCACCGGGCTGGAGGTATGTGTGTGTGTGTGTATGCTCACCGGGCTGGAGGTATGTGTGTGTGTGTATGCTCACCGGGCTGGAGGTATGTGTGTGTGTGTGTGTGTGTGTATGCTTACCGGGCTGGAGGTGTGTGTGTGTGTGTGTGTGTGTGTGTGTGTGTGTGTGTGTGTGCTCACCGGGCTGGAGGTATGTGTGTGTGTGTGTGTGTATGCTCACCAGGCTGGAGGTGTGTGTGTGTGTGTGTATGCTCACCGGGCTGGAGGTATGTGTGTGTGTGTGTGTATGCTCACCAGGCTGGAGGTGTGTGTGTGTGTGTGTGTATGCTCACCGGGCTGGAGGTATGTGTGTGTGTGTGTGTGTATGCTCACCGGGCTGGAGGTGTGTGTGTGTGTGTGTATGCTCACCGGGCTGGAGGTATGTGTGTGTGTGTGTGTGTGTGTATGCTCACCAGGCTGGAGGTGTGTATGTGTGTGTGTGTGTGTGTATGCTCACCGGGCTGGAGGTATGTGTGTGTGTGTGTGTGTGTATTTGCGCACTAGACTGGAAGAGTGTGTGTGTGTGTATTTGTGTGTTTGCACACTAGACTGGAGGTGTGTGTGTGTGTACTAGACTGAAGGGATGTCTCTGTGTGTGTGTGTGTGTGTGTGCGTGCGCTCGCACTAGACTGGAGATGTGTGTGTGTGTGTGTGTACTAAACTGGAGGGATGTCTGTGTGCGTACTAGACCGGAGGGATGTCTCTCTGTGTGTATGTGTGTGCACACGCACTAGACTGAAAGCGTGTATGTGTGTGTGCTAGACTGCAGTGTGTGTGTGTATGTGTGTGTAGTGCCACACTAGACTAGGTGTGTGTGTGTGTAGTGCCACACTATACTAGGTGTGTGTGTGTGTGTGTGTGTGTGTGTAGTGCCACACTAGACTAGGTGTGTGTGAACTGCTCTACTGTAATTACGTGATTTGATGAAAAGGGTAGGTCTTTTGATTACCGTTTCAATCTCTGTTGACCTATCTCCCTGTGTGTGTGTGTGTGTGTGTGTGTGTGTGTGTGTGTAGAAGCATCTGTCTAGTGAAGAGTTTGAGAGTGTGTTTGGGATGAGTATGTGCAAGTTTGAGAATCTCACCCTGTGGAAGAGAAACGAGCTGAAGAAGCAGGCCAGACTCTTCTAAAGAACAACCCTGGAACTCCTCCTAAGAGTACACACACCGGACCGGCACTGGACACAGTTAACACACACCGGACACAGTTAACACACACTGGACCACCACTGGACACAACTAACACACACTGGACCGGCACTAGACACAGCTGACACAAACCAGACCCTGAAGAGCCGGGAGCACAGCAGGTTCTGATCTACAGTGTCAGGTTCTGATCTACACACACCAGGCCAGCACCAAACCCAGCTGACACACACCGAACCAGCACCTGGCCCTCAAAAACCTCAGGGTCTGGCAGCCAAACAGAACAGAAAGCCTTGATTATTCAAGCCGATATTATATATGCAATACTGACTTTAAAACTACTCTATGGGGTTGGGTCACTGTGAGGGCTACTCTATGGGGCTGGGTCATTCTGAGGGCTTCTCTATGGGGTTGGATCACTGTGAGGGCTACTCTGTGGGGCTGGGTCATTCTGAGGGCTTCTCTATGGGGTTGGGTCACTGTGAGGGCTACTCTATGGGGCTGGGTCATTCTGAGGGCTTCTCTATGGGGTTGGGTCACTGTGAGGGCTACTCTATGGGGCTGGGTCATTCTGAGGGCTTCTCTATGGGGTTGGGTCACTGTGAGGGCTACTCTATGGGGCTGGGTCATTCTGAGGGCTTCTCTATGGGGTTGGGTCACTGTGAGGGCTACTCTATGGGGCTGGGTCATTCTGAGGGCTTCTCTATGGGGTTGGGTCACTGTGAGGGCTACTCTATGGGGCTGGGTCATTCTGAGGGCTTCTCTATGGGGTTGGGTCACTGTGAGGGCTACTCTATAGGGCTGGGTCATTCTGAGGGCTTCTCTATGGGGTTGGGTCACTGTGAGGGCTACTCTATGGGGCTGGGTCATTCTGAGGGCTACTTTATGGGGCTGGGTCATTCTAAGGAGGGTCACAGCTCAAAACCTTTGGTTTTCTGGCTTCTAAACTAGGCCCATTTAGTGCATGCGTCATCTGACACTAGGAAATTCAGAACCATTCAAACAGTACAATGCTAACTTACTGTAAAACATGTAGGCTGTAACAGTAAAAACTATGAAATAAAACTTTACAAAAAAGGCAATGTGTGCTTAGTTTTATCTTTTAAAAAGGAAAAAGGGGTTGTATCTCCTGCAAGAAATCACCTGAGAATAAAGAACACAGTGGGGCAAAAAAGTATTTAGTCAGCCACCAATTGTGCAAGTTCTCCCAATTAAAAAGATGAGAGGCCTGTAATTTTCATCATAGGTACGCTTCAACTATGAGAGACAGAATGGGGGGAAAGGATCCAGGAAATCACATTGTCGGATTTTTAATGAATTAATTGGTAAATTCCTCTGTAAAATAAGTATTTGGTCACCTACAAACAAACAAGATTTCTGGCTCTCACAGACCTGTAACTTCCTCTTTAAGAGGCTTCTCTGGCCTCCACTCATTACCTGTATGAATAGCACCTGTTTGGACTCGTTATCAGTATGAAAGACACCTTTTCACAACCTCAAACAGTCACACTCAAAACTCCACTATGGCCAAGACCAAAGAGCTGTCAAAGGACACCAGAGACAAAACTGTAGACCTGCACCAGGCTGGGAAGACTGAATCTGCAATAGGTAAGCAGCTGGGTGTGAAGGAATCAACTGTGGGAGCAATTATTAGAAAATGGAAGACATACAAGACCACTGATGATCTCCCTCAATCTGGAAGACCTAGTGAATGACCTGCATAGAGCTGGGACCAAAGTAACAAAGGCTCCCATCAGTAACACACTATGCCACCAGAGACTCAAACCCTGCAGTGCCAGACGTGTCCCCCTGCTTCAGCCAGTACATGTCCAGGTCCATCTGAAGCTTGCTAGAGAGCATTTGGATGATCCAGAAGAGAATTGGGAGAGTTATATGGTCAGATGAAACCAAAATAGAACTTTTTGGTAAAAACTCAACTTGTCGTGTTTGGAGGAGAAAGGATGTTGCATCCAAGGAACACCATACCTACTGTGAAGCATGATGGTGGAAACTTCATGGGGGTAGAAACATCAAGCTTTGGGGCTGTTTTCCTGGGGGTGGAAAAAAACCTCCGTCCATCAGCAAGGGCACTGAAGATGAAACGTGGCTGGGTATTTCAGCATGACAATGATCCCAAAAACACCGCCTGGACAACGAAGTGCCTTAGTAAGAAACAATTCAAGGTCCTGGAGATCTCCAGATCTCAACCCCATAGAAAATCTTTGACAGCCCCAAAACACCTCCGCTCTAGAGAAGATCTGCTTGGAGGAGTGGGCCAAAATCCCAGCAACAGTGTGTGAAAACCTTGTGAAGACTTTCACAAAACATTTGACCTTTGTCATTGCCAACAAAGGGTAAATAACAAAGCATTGAGATTAACTTTTGTTATTGACCAAATACTTATTTCCCACCATATTTTGCAAATAAATTCTTTAAAAATCCGACAATGTGATTTCCTGGATTCTTTCCCCCCATTCTGTCTCTCATAGTTGAAGTGTACCTATGGTGAAAATTACAGGCCTTCTCTTTAACTAGTGCTAGTGTTCATATTAGTTAGCACTCGTATATTAACGAGCATCAACTTTTATGCAACTTTGAAGCTCCACTTGGTAAACTGCAGTTAATATGCAGCTGCTTTCTGTGCAGGTGTTGGAGCACTGACATCATGTAATAGCAGGCCCGGTCCGTGCCATGTTGTCCATGTTATGAGGCTTTAAATGTACACATTTTCTCCCTTTTACACCCGCCCTGAGCTTGGGTTTCTGACATTGCATAGATCATAAGGGAAATCTTGCAGCTTTATACCTTTGAATGTGCCTCAATAATAACATTACAGAGCTAAGTAGTAGGCTACAAAACGTGTGATATTTAGCAGAAACTTGAACATAGGGGCAATGTTCCTGAAGAAGAAATTCAGCTGGAACTGAAACTGCAATCCTGAATATTTCCTGACAGTAATAATTTAATTGCACATTTTTTTCAAAGTAATGTAACTTATTACTTCTACTTTGTAATTACATTACAACATTTCATTACATGTAACTCATTACTTTCCAACACTGGGGTTGGGTCATTCTGAGAGCTACGCAGGGGTTATAGACACATATATATATGAGAGAGTGGTACGGCATGACACAGGAGGGGTTTGTGGCAGCACTAGGCTATAGCAGCATAGAAAGTCAGCAGAGCTGGAAACACCAGCAGAGGCAGTCCTTCCCAAAAGACCCATGACCTATAGAGGAGTGATGATCTATCGTGCACCACCCCCAACTATGGGGAGCAGTAAAGAGGAAGGTTTTAAGTCTAGACTTAAAGGTATTGAGAGTGTCCGCTTGTCAGATGTAGAGGGAGGGGTTATTCCATGAGAGGCGCACGGCAGCAAAACAGACCCTCCAGGATTTTGCGATGTTGTGATCGCGAACAATTCGCGCAAATTCAGACAATCTCCGTGAATGGAATGTAACACCTGGCACGGAGTACCACAGATTATTGTCTCCCCAGGGGAACTGGTTGTAGTGCACACATACCATTTTATTGACAGGCTTAATATGAAATGAGAGAATATTTGTTTATCATCATCATAATAATAAATTATTATTAAATGTTTCCATGTACCCCCTGCAGTGTGCCTGCGTACCCCTCATTGGTAAACAATGCTCACATCCACTGCTCTCATCTCTCACACTTACTAGAATGTCCAGGCCTTTTCCTGCTATTTTTAAGGACTCAACATGAAACTGATGGTTTTCTGGCAGTTCACCGCTGGCTTGACGCTATTTGGCCCTATATGGCAAAAGACTATAGGCTAATACCATAGGCTATGTGACAATAAACTATAGGCTAATACCATAGGCTATGTGACGATAGACTATAGGCTAATACCATAGGCTATATAGCAATAGACTATAGGCTAATACCATAGGCTATATAGCAATAGACTATAGGCTAATACCATAGGCTGTGTGACAATAGACTATAGGCTAATACCATAGGCTATATAGCAATAGACTATAGGCTAATACCATAGGCTATGTGACAATAGACTATAGGCTAATACCATAGGCTATGTGGCAAAAGACTATAGGCTAATACCATTGCGTGGATGGCCCATATTGATCCCAAAACAGCCAATTTCGCCAAAAAGTGAGGAGTTGGCATGCCTGGTGTGTGCGTCTCACCTGGTTGGTAGGTTGGGAGTGCACATTTGGAGTGCGTGTGGCCTTCTTCAGGGAGCCAAGCACAGGCCGCTGCAGTAGGGGTGTGGAGGGGGCCTGCAGGGGCGTCCGCAGGGTTTTCTGTATGAAACTCTGGAACAGGAAATCACATACCAGTCACATAGACTGTAGTAATCATCTATTATGATGTCTAAGCATCAGGACTTGGCCCCTGTGGTCCTGCCCCTCAAGGTGGGCCTTTTGCCAGGGACAGAGTTTTAGGTTTGGCACTGTTTAAAGTGTTTGTTGCAAGTTAACAACTATTTTTGATTAATGTGTAGAGAAATGGACCAAGAAGTGAATCTTCAATAAGATAAATATTTGAATACACGAATTAAACATTTACATTTACATCAGAATATAAACAATTAGAATGAGAACTCAACTGAATTATGTTTGTTATGTCATAAAAGGCATAATCCTCCCAAAGCTAACACTGTCTAATCAACAAGCCTACTACGTAACATTGGCTTTGTTAACGTTACTGACATCTAGCTATAGCTGGTTAGCTAACGATATTGTGCAGGGTCACTCACAAGCAACACTGCAGATCGTACTAGACTGTCAGTGAGTGTGTAGTTTTTCCATAACGCTGTAAATTACACGTTTTGTCTACGTTTTGTTGGGTATCTAGCTACAGACATCTAGCATTTTCCTTATCGCCGTCATGCCCTGAACTTTTATGCTAGTAACCAACATCTAGCTGATGTTGCACTTGCTCCTTAGTTTATACTAACGTTATCTGATGGGATAGGTCACACACTGAAGTATTTCTGCCAATTTATTTATGAGTAAGTTGTGTTGTTTTGTAACCAGTCTACTTTGTGTAAAATATGGATGTGATTTTACTATTTCTTCCTCGTGTGACAGTCTACTGTATTATTTAAATACAAAGTAGACAGAGTTAGTAATGTTGTAAGTATTTACAAATGACTGGACTGTAACTGTGGATGAAATAGTTATGCCTGATGCTCCATGCGTCAGCAATGGCACAGCTAGTGACAGACGGAGATGTTTACCCAACATAAGCCATGTAAACCACCACAAGAATA
Organism: Tenualosa ilisha; assembly: GCA_015244755.2. NCBI lineage: Eukaryota > Metazoa > Chordata > Actinopteri > Clupeiformes > Clupeidae > Tenualosa > Tenualosa ilisha. Next base: position 256,060 of record PYXC01001176.1, on the reverse strand, counting down.
TGTTCAATAGAACATTACTGTACTTTAGTTCATTTTTCACGTACATGTACTTGAGTAGAAATAATTGTTGTATATTTTTACATTTTGCAGCTATTTTCTGAACTTTCTACTCCATTACATTATTGCACAAAATAGGCTGACAAACACAATTTCACTGCCGTTTTTACACTCATGAACTACATGCATGTGACAAAACTTTTCTTCATATTCTTGTTATCCTTGTGAAATGTATTCCGTTACATTTTACCAGGCCATCACTTTTTTTTGCTAAAGTCGCCTAGGCTTCATGGTCATCTTGGAAGTTTAACCCAAATCAGATAAATTGTTTTGCGTGAACATTGAGTTTCCCAGTCATCCCTATGGCTGACTGTAAAGTTTTGCAGCGGGGCACTCAAGGCACTCTCGTCTGGGCCAGAGTGGCGCTTTTCAGGGCTTAGCATCACCACTGTTAGCCATCATGCTAGCTAATTACAGTTTGCTACCTGCAAGGTCACTTAGCAGCGCTTTATGTAGAGATGCACCTTACCTGATGTGTTTATCCTGTGGGACTATTGGCCTTTTTATAAGTCCAAAGTTGTGGTTCTGCTCATACGAATTTGCACCCCAGTTTGACAAGCGTTATCCTCAATAGGTCTAATGTTACCTAAGCGTTATCCTCAATAGGCCTAATGTTACCTAAGCGTTATGCTCTATAGGCCTGATGTTACCCAAGTAATTCTTGGGGTTCCACTTCAAAATTTCAAAAGTGCCGTCAACAATTACAAGCATGAAGATGAAGATTAGGATGCGATGGAGCAGCTTTCCATGGGCGAACGAAGACAGTACCTATCCACTGATGACTCCAAAAAACACTTATTGTCCATTTTGAGACCAAAAACGTACACTTGCCTATTTACTGTGTGTAAGGGGTCAATTATTTTGACCATGCCATTTTTGCTTTTCTCTTTTTTTTCACAGTCAGCCAAACATTAAAATATCTAAAACAGAATTAGTGGACATTTTGTCTTTGTCCTTCAAGAAGCAGTTTTAGTCATCAGCATTTTCATGGACAAATTAGGAGCTTCAGGCAGTTTCATATGGCCCAGGGAGCCCATTCAATGTTATTCTATTGAAATCTATTAAGACAAGATATTTCACCAGTGCTTGTACTTAAGAGTACTAGAAGTACATTTAAAAGCAAGTCGGGCCCACTCATTCCTTTTACTACTCATTCCTTTTACTACTTGTTCCTTTTACTACTCGTTCCTTTTACTACTCGTTCCTTTTACTACTCGTTCCTTTTACTACTCATTCCTTTTACTTCAGTAGAAGGGGTGATGTAGTTCTACACTTAAGCAGGCCTATATATTTTGCTGGTTATTTGTACTTTTACATAAGTACAGAGTTCCAGCAATTCTTTCACCAATGCCCAGTACAGGCAACCACAAGAGACACACCTCCAGTATCCACTGACTACAGACAAGGGAGGAAAAACTGAAAACCAGCAACTTTTGTTAACCCTTTGTGGGTCACACCCCCAAAAATGTATCCATCCATCCATCCATCCATCCATCTATCCATCCACCGGCTTTTCCAGCTCTAGTGAGCTCTAATAGCACAAATAACACCTCCCCCTCCCCATTCAAACTTACACTGCTCTACCAAATGACTGAGCTGACCTAAGAGGTGTAACTTTTCAGCAGTAGAATTTGATGAACTGGTCTATGTTGTGTGGGAAAGAGGACCACTTTCAAAGCAAATCTTTTGGGGTATGTAAATTAATAATTATTTCAAGTCCAAATGGACTGATGGCAAATCAGATTATTTTGCCACTCTCTAGCACCCCTTTAAGGTCACATTAATTGGAATGTGTAGGAAACACTGTGAACATATGAAAAAAATAAAATATAAAAACTCATACTTCGACTCAACTCATCAATTCGAAAACCATTACAACATTGGATATTGCCTACCCTACCTTTAAATGCTTACAGTCATAGTAACACAATGTAGTGGGATTCATCTTAAGTGAAGTTTCTTGGGTGGTGAGAGACACTTTTAGGACCGGTTAAGGAACCTGGCTTACGTGCAAGTAGCCTGAAAAGTTGTGGGTTTGAATCCCAGCTGCCACCATTGTGCCCCTGAGCAAAGCGCTTAACCCCAAGTTGCTCTAGGGGAGACTGGTAAAAGCGTCTGCTAAATGCATAAATGTAAATTTAAATGTAGGACTTTATGTACCCAATCATGGAGTTTAATAACCAATTTCTATCTATTTTTAATATTTGATATAGCAGCCCATTCATGGTCATTCATTGGATGACGGTAGTGAAATTTGTTACACAGCGTAACTGCCAAGGTAAGCATCCTTGTGAAGTAGTTAACGGCCACCGTACTACCAACTACAGTCACACTATGTAACTTTTCGCTACAGTTTGTTTTTCTGCAATCTCCAAATGAATGGGGAGTAGTCATATCATGGGTGGTGGTCCCACCAGAACCCAAGGATGCTGTGCAGGTCTCGGTGGAGGGTACAAGGAAGTCAACGCAAAATAACAACTTTACAGCATGGCATTGTATTGGCATTAAATACCAGATAACATCTATGCAACAAATTAGCATCTAGCAGTGCCAGACGCTGGAATATGTCTGGAAAATTGTGTGTGCTTTTTAGGAAGCTAGTCCACTTACACCAAGAACTCCAAGATGTCGCTTTAGTGGAAAGTTATCCAAGGGACCATGTTATCTAGTCAATTTGGAAATGGACAAAGTATCAGTCATTTTCTAAGGCTAGAGGACCAGGACCAAAGCTAGTTGCAAGTTTACTTCAGAAGGCTAAAAACAAACTTTGTTAACGTTACTCAATGTCGGTAAACACCAACTACATGAAACAAGCATTACGAGTTGGCTTGATGTGAACAAACCAACTGCTACTAGGAGATGAATTCGGAATTCAACATGACATGGAAATTTTTAAAAAGGCTATCTATACCACAATTACCTTAGTGTTTCGGTCCTTAAAATGTCAGACAGTGCTGTAACTGCAGCTCTAATTCATTCAATAGATATTTAGCAGGCAACGGCTGACTGACCTGATATTTATGCAGGCAAGCGGAACAACCAACACTTTCTACCAGGGACAGTTTAGTCCACCAGCATCGGCTTTTCCTCCGCCCGCGACTCGGTTTTAAAAAGTAACCCTAATCCACGAGAATGGGGCCACAATGAAATATGGACTTTTAAGCATTTTGTAGTTGCTGCTCCGTGCTCTTTGGGTCCACCTACTCGACTAGCTGATTCATAAACATGAACAGGCTTTTTTGAGACTTTTACTGTCTGGGCTATGATTGTGCCCGTCCGGCCTGTGGTCTTTCACGCCACCTCGTGGAGAATATATGAACTGTCCCTGATGAGACGGCCTACATCAGTGTTTGCCAACCTTTTTTCCTTGTGTACCACCTGGGCCTTTTTGGCATACCTTCAGTAGCCCCTCACTCATACGTGATTCTCCAGAAGTAGAACGTAACACAACTGAGAGTTATTGGCGCGGAGTGCCATTGGTTCTTGTCTCCCCGGGGCAACTAGTGGAGCGCGCGCAGGGATGCCGGACTAGACTGACGCGAGCTGGCGCGTCGCGCGGGGACAGGATGGAACGTTCGCGCGGCTTCAGCAACTCTTCTCCTCTGAGATGCACGAGCCGAGAAGTCCGACTACTTCAGACATTTTCTCCTAAACTCACCGAGCGCATTTACACAAATCACATCAAGACCAGACGTCTGCTCAGGACAGGTACACAGAACACCTGGATAAGGTGAGATCATATTACAGATGTCTGCTCAAGGAGTTGATGAATTATGAGGAAGTTTAACCCAGATGGATTAACGTCACACAACTAACGAGCAGTTTGCTAGCTAGATGCTAGCGACAACGGCAGCTGTCCGTTAACTATAAACAACACTAGCGAGGCCATGACTGCATTTGAACTTGTTTGCTCGACATTTGTTTTACTGTTACTAACGTGGCACTAAACTAAAAGTGAACTGAATGCAGTGCAAGGCAGAGATTAGAGTATCCCATAAACAGCTCTTTTAGCCAACTGTAACTTCGACTAGCTAGATGATGCTAATATCTGAGATAATTTTAATATTCATGGCTGAAATCTACCCTGAGAACCTGAAAAGTTATCATAGGCCTAAGTTTTAATTTTCAGATGTCAGACTCGGTTTCAGAACTACTAATGAACTCTGGCCAGGAGACACTGCAGATGAACAAGGAGCTGGATTGCATAGTGGAGACTATGGAGAGCATGTCAGGTGACAAGCCATGGATAACATTAATTACATATATTTAAGCTCACTTAACCTCACCAGTACCGGCTTTTCATGGTAATTTTTATTCCCTGTAGAATGGAAAAACTGCATGCAATATACTGCAACTTACTTTTATAATATTAAACAGAATGTTATATTTCTTGTCATTGTGAAGAATATTATATTTCTTGTCACAAGGAGACATTGTTTGTAGCAAACCTGAGACAGTTTGATTTAGACACAGTCCTGCAGTGTGTTTTATAAAACGAAGGACCTGTGGCTGCTAAACTTCTTTCATGGTTTGTTATGCCCGCTAGTATAGGTAGTTCTGTTCAGTGTCTTGTACGGCCTCTACTTCGAGCTAATCCATAGTCTCTTCTATAGCAGCTAGTTTAGCTAACCTGCAAACAGTATGCTGTTATAGAGGGCTGAGAGTAAGATATTGAGGTGTGTGTATGTGTGTGTGTGTATGTATATGTGTGTGTGTGTGAGACACAGTTCAGCTGAGTTGGATGGCGTATGACATGGTGGTGCTGCGTACGGACCCAGATTACGCCCAGGCCCTTCGCCAGCTGCAGGAGACACGTGACCTCTGTGAGACGACTATGGGCAACCAGCCTACAACCACCCCAACCAACACCACCCCCTAGCCTGCACCCAACCAACACCATCCTAAAACCTGCACCCAGCCACCCTCTCCCTGACCAACACTGCCCCTTGGCCATGCAGGGAAGGACTGTTGAGCTCCACCCTCCAGGAGGACTGAGCTGTAGCGCTGCTTTTGTTAACAACTCCAGGGGCCTCAGCTGTGTTTTGTGCAGTAGGGTGAATGATACTCTGCTCTGTCTGTTGCTCGGTAATAAAGAGTTTACTCTCTGATGTTGTGGTGGCGTCTGATGGACAGGGCAAAATCTCCAACTATGTGATAAAGAGTCACTACCAAACTCTTGTCAGATGGTTTAATAGTGCCTTTTCACATTTTTATATTTTTTACATTTCTACATCACGTATAGTTAATGAGATAACTCATATTTTGATACATTTGGGATACGTTCAAGCAGCCTTGTCGCAAAGGTCTCAGAATTTTGGTCATTTTTGGTGCGAACAGTCCCCCATGTTTCATGACTTACACAAATATTTCAGCTTGATATCTAATTTTGTCACTGAAATATGCCTTTCCAAGTATGGATAGCCTTGGATATTCCTACAAATGCTTGTATTCTAAAAATATTTCTGTCCTCTCAGCAAAACAATATTTCTTTTGCCAAAAAGTTGCACACTGGTGTAGTTTCAGTTGTAGGTTTATGACGACCTTAGAATTGCTGTCTGACCACCACCTGATCACCACTGGAGATGCTCAGCTGACTGAAAGAAACTCAGGCAATGTTTTTGCAGTAATTGATTTTGATTGATTAGTACCTGCAGTTTTTAAGCTTTACAGACCAGTAGTCCACGAGGAAAGGTTTATATAATAAATTCTGAGATCATATGTTGTCTTATTCAGAAGGTATAAGCTCTTAAAGTTGGCCTAAATAGCCATTTTTACATAGAAGTATATACAGAATTATCACCTATTTGGAAGGAAAGTATGAATAGTAAACTCAGTGTTTCTGTTTCTGTAAATGAATGGTACAGTTTTACTTGTTCACTGTCCTTTCAGGATATTTATGAAGTTCAGAGGGGAAGTAAACATGAGCCAAAATGTATTATTGGGTCAGAGGCCGTGGGGTCAAAGCTCATGATCATGAGGTGTCATAGATGAAAATGTTCTCTGTTCTGATCTCATCTGTATCGTATATTTTTCACTTAAATATCTTAAGTCCTAAGGGAACTCCAAAGCATAAAAGTTCCATCTAACATTTTTAATCTGTCATCAAGGTGCCATACAATGGCCTCAAATGAAGAAATTGGATTTGCACCTTTCAATTATGTGTGTGTGTGTGTAGATGCAGGCAGCAAGTGTGTCTTTCAGTGAAGGAGTGTGTGAGGCCTTGCAGCAGGTATCAGCACAACTGGATTCCACGTCTGCAGAGTTGGATCACCTGATAGGTACAGTACGTGCTGCTTTTTGGAGATATGCACTACTGATCTGGTGGATATTACTGATGTGTTACTGATCTGGTGGATATTACTGATGTGTTACTGATCTACTGATCCGGTGGATATTACTGATGTGTTACTGATCTACTGATCTGGTGGATATTACTGATGTGTAATGATCTAGTAATGCGCCCTAAATTCCTAAATGCGATCCTAAATAATTAGGATCAAATTATTGTCACTGATAAACTTCTGTATTTGTGTGTATCCGAGAAAAAAAGTTAGTTTGTGATTTAAAAGTGTGTGTGTGTTTGTGTTTGTGTGTGTGTGTGTGTGTGTAGTCCAAGCGGAGCTGCTGTTGTGTGATGTGAGTCTGTGCTTCACCCATCCTGACGTGTGGATGCTGCTTAGGCCTGAGGACATGTCTGATGCTGAGGACCTTGTACACGACCAAGCCCTTTAACACACACACATACATCACACACACACATACATATAAACATTACATACACACACACATGCTCACATATTACATACACACACACATACATTACAAACAAAACCACATGCACATACTTGGCACACATCTCCTAGCCCTGTGTTCCAGGCTGGTTGGCTGTAAAAGAAAAAAACGTAACTTTCTGAGTAACTCGTATGCACACACACACACACACACACACACACACACCTTGTTAAGTACCTCCACTACCAGTGTGTGGAGATGATGGATTTGTGATGTAACTCAACATATAATGTCTACCTATAAGTCTTTTAACACACACCCACACACACACAGAGCCCTGGTGTGATGTTAGTGCTACTCTAAGATACAGTATGTTGCAGGAATGCAGTGTTGCATGTGCTAATATTGGTATGGTTTTTGCATTTGAAGAATATCTTATGGACACACACACACGCACGCACAAAATATCATTTGAAAATGGTAGTAAGCTACACATTGGCAATGAAAAAAAAAGTATGAGTGTAACATTCAAAACTCACTAAACAAACCACTAGATGTTTCCTGGACGGTACCTTCAGCACTGCTACACATCTGGACAGCTGTGAAACCTGTTCATAAGTAGACAGTAATGTGCAGTGTGAGACACTTGACACTTGTTTTCCTTATTATATTCACTGAGGGCCAATTCACTAAGGGCCTGATGGCAAAATGCAGCAAATGAATAAAGAATCCTGTTCGTTTGTTATGAGTGCTACTCGTGTTGGTGACGCTGCTGCTCCTGTTGAGAGGCCATAATTCCGTGTGAAGTAAAACACAGCATAGACATTTGACCATTGACCTCGTTTGATGAGTTGTTATGCAGTTCTGTTTAGCTCGCGAGGTGTGAGCATGCTCTCTCGCGCAGCAGTGGTCCGGATCGCCTGTCCGCAGTGCTTCAGGCGTCCGCGCGCTTCCTTTCATGAAGGCCGGAATTGACCAGCGCGCGCCCGAGGAAGTCCGCATATCAAAGAAGCGCCCAGCTCGCGAGGTGTCAAACGGCTGATCCGCCGCGTGTGTTTATTCGCTCGTGCCTGATGTGTATTCTGAGAGGCGAGTACCCCGTTAATGTATTAATCCTCACCAACACTCACATGCACGTAAAAACCTTAAATGACTCTGGCTTCTTATATATGAGCATGCATTCTTAGCACAAACTATTATTGTGAACGTATCGCAAGTAAAGGTGCTCCACCAACCGTTTCAGCTGCTTGAGGTCTCCTCTACCCCGGCTCCTCGCGCAGTGGCAGAGGCGCTGCCACCTTCCGCAGACTGAGATGTCTAAGCCCTTCAAATTGTTGAGCTCAATGTTATGGCTTTCTTTTTGCGCGCAGTCATCAAAGGGCAGTCAGATGGAGCGCGCTCTCGAGTTCCACCGGGCACACACGAACTGCTGATAACATTCTTCAAGGACACTTCGCGCACCTGTCCAAAGCAAAGATGATCTAAATCACTAAACTTCTCAACTTCTCTGCCTGGACACCACTGGCATTCATTAGGTGAACCTTCGAACTACAACAACGAAATGTCATTTCTGATTTAAACACAGCCACACATAGTCATACGTACACACACACATTGAGCTGGGCATGCAGTCATGATAGCAGCAGTCGTTCCCTGCTGGGCAGAATTGCTCCAGGCTATGATACAATGGTCACAGACAGATGAGTGTCTGTGACATGGACGCTGCGCCGCATGTGCAGTGACAACAACAGTTGAGTGTGTACTACACGTGGGGAAGCACGGGTTTGGAGTTGAATCCTGCCAGTGCCGCGCAAATCGGCGGCACTATTGAATGGCTATCAGGTAGACTGAGACAGTGGAAAGCCAGAGGGAATAGCGTCCCGTTTTCCATTTCCCACTAGCTCACCAGACATCCTGCTGCGCTGCATGCACAGCCAAACCACATTTGGGACATAAAGACACTTTGACTTAAAGCTACAAATATTCTTTTATTCTTAAAACGTTATTATTTTAACAAGCAATATATTTTGTTTGAATGGGATGAAGTAAATCACAGCTTTTGCAAATTTATAAAATCTACACACACGCCTGCCTGCTTGCAAGCCCCTGTCAAATGAACTAGTGTGAGCCAGAGATTTACTAAAGGATCAGCGATGGAAGCACGAATTGACGTGACTGCGACTGCAAAAGCAGCCAAACTCCGCTGTGTAAGGCACAAGTAATGCATTACATAAAATTAAGTACATTTCATTTAATTGCGAGTTCACAGAACTCTAAAGTCTTTTCACACCGAGTCCATGCGCTCAGTTTTTGCGCGTGCGATGTCTCCGTCTCGTGCCATTCTTTGACCTGCGGCCTTTATTGCGTTTCGCGCAGTAATATTTGGTGACCACCTGAGTGCAGGTATCGCACGTGACAGTGCAGCACCAGTGAAACTTGCAGTTGCAGCTGCTTGATGTCTCCACCCGTCGCTGCTCCACGCGCAGTCCGCACTCGTGGCAGAGGCGCCGACAGCTGCGTCGCTCCCACTGGGAAAGACTGTCACCATTCTGCAAACACTCGCGCCCCTCCGTGCCATGCAGTCCCAGACTGACATTCCTTGTGCAGTAGTCGGGAGAGTCCTCAAGATAGATAAGTTCTGTGCGCGCGATGCTACTAAATGCATCAGCGAGCGCACCACGGTTATCAGCGCTGTTGCCGGCTCGCACGCGCCCCTTATCCATCTCGAGCATCTGCGCCTGGTCGTGCTTTACTTTTAGGTAGTTCCCGACATCCCTGAACTCCGCGAGCTGCATCCAACAAGTCTGCATGCTGCAGCTTCCCGACACGCCGTGACATTTGCACGCGCGCTTCATTGTCGCGCGCACAGCCTGTGGAGAGGGAGCGAAATCATAAATTTTACATCCAACCTGAACAGGGCCGGAGAATTTTGAATGTTAAAAGTAAATAAATAATAACGCTCAGAGGTAAAATAAAGGAATACGCACGAGTCGACCGGCTTCATTGTTGTGAAGGTTCACTGCAGCTCGTGCGTCATGACCGTTTTCCAGCGCGTCAACGAACTGCTTTGAGATTTTCTCCCCGAAGTCCGCATTATCACTGCACCCGCCCCACATCCAGCCGCGACCACCTAGCAACACAACGGGGGTTCGAATCAATAACCAATAAAAAAGCAAACACACACAAAGTAGTACAGCTTTAAAGTTGGCAACGGAAGGCTGGATCTTGTGGAGAGTTGCAGAGATCCGCAGGCTAGCCACTTTGTCAATGTTGGAATGGTCTATAAGACATTATATTATTATTATTATTATTATTATTTCCGTACCCATTTTGCCGATGTTGGAGTCGTCGCACCCGCAATGACTCAGATCCCCCATGCTGCAGTTCTTGGTAAGCGCGTGCATTACCCCGGCTGCACTGATAGCGTGCACGAACGCAGCCTCTCTCGTAGCTGTCAGTAAAAAAAAGTCATTAGATACCTGCACACAATTACAACATTCAAGCCACAAGAACTGTCACGTATGAGTGCAACAGAAACTCACCAGCTCGCGCTCCGCTGTGCGTGGAGAGCTGCAGCGCGCTCTCTGGGCAGTTCCACCTGTCCCAAGCGAACTGGTGTTTACATTCTTCTATGCCTTTACGCGCGCCCACCTGTACACTGCTTGCATACGTCATGTAAGCCTGAGAGAGGAAAAAAAACATTGAGGTTAACTTTTTAAGTGATGTACCCAGGTGGCCAACTTATATTGTCTTAATAAGCAAAAAGCACATCAGCTGTTTTGGAACAGTCTCGCTTACCTTAGGACCAGTCATGAGAAAATTATTCACAGACCTGAAGGAACAGAAAGGACACGCGCCGGTCAGTTATGCAGCACACAAACATTTTAACAAACATAAATAAACCCAGTGAGAAAATCATACAAACTGCGTGGATGAACCTTAAATTCCAAAACACTTACCAAGCACTGGTTGACAGTGCGTGATCGCACATGGACAGCAGAAGTGTCACAAGTAACTTGCAGAAACTCATCTTAGCCTGGTGTGTAGTTCCTACACGGAGAGCGAGAGAGGACTGACGTGTCTTGTCCTGAGCCGGGGCATTTATACCGCCTCCAGCGCGAGTGACAGGCAAATTGTCACCTCTGACATTTGGCCGTGAACTGCGCCATGATTGGCTGATGGCGCTCGGTAATTACACTTCAAAGCTTTCACGCGCACTTAATGACAGGCCACTCTTAAGCCGCCAACGCCCAATCACTTGATTAATAATAATAATAATAATAAAAACACTATTAGTTGATTTTTTTTCTGGGACAGTGAATGCATGAGGTCTGTGACAGTATGATAGGTCTGTACAGGGCGCTGGTGTAGCCTATGCAAATGTCATGGAAGTGTGTGACTGACAGCCCTCGAGTTCTGCAGCAGTGGAGCGTGTTGGCAAAGTTTCACTCATCCGCCATTCAGTCCTCATTGCTGTCCGTCCTCTGTGCCCTGGAGAATCAAATAAAACCCCCAACGCTCATAGGCCTTCTAAAACCACCACCAACATATAAAACAGCTAAGCAGGAACAGATTTGGACCTTCTAGTGTTCCCCGTGGGTGAGCTCGTGCGTTGGCACTAGGAGGACATTGTTATAAAATACTTCGCCACCTCCCGCTAACAAGCATGCAAATACCGCGCGACACCTAAACCGGTGTTGGCACGAGGGTGTTAATAAATTCACTGACGCTACCATGGGAACAGGTCAGGCTTCACAGAAGGCTTTTTCTCAAGACTTGCCATGCGGACTCCCACCGGCTATCAGGCCCTAGACCAGTATGTTTGACTAAGGCGCTTATTCAGAATGGATAATATGTTAGTGGATTATGATGCGCAGACTGTAAACTAGTTAACCGACTCTGAGTGAGAAATTAGCGGTTCATTACGCAGTCTTAACTACTTTCGATGACTTGTCAGATTAATTTCTAGAAACCCCATGAAGATGTTCTATTAATCGCGCCACTAGATTAATTGTTGAAACTAGTCATTATCAGATGCCCCCGCGAATCTCGAATCAAATCGTCATGTCTGCTAAATCCCTTTATTAGCTCGCGACTCACTTGAGGAGAGACAATAGGCAAGCTCTCGTGCTCCAGGGATTACCCTCTGCGCTCGCGCCACAACAATAGAGGGCTGCGCAAGTGACGATAATCCGTTAATTGGATATCAAGTTTTCACTGCGCGTGAATCACCGCACCTTTCACACTGTCATCAGTTCGGACGAATATCCCAAAACACAACTTTGCTTGGCGCTCACACAATCTCACAAAACTAACTGGACAGACGCGGACTCTTATCTTTTACTTTTGCCATACCACCAGGCCGTCACATACGATGCAGAAATGGGCTTTTGCTCGTTTCATATGAATTAAACCACCATTGTGCAGGTCAGGAATTAAAACCGGAGTTGCTAAATGAGTAGGCCTAATCTCTCTCTCTCTCTCTCAATTTATCTATCTCGAAGGATATGCCTGATGCCGATACATGAAAATCACACAAATTTTAACAGGCCTGGACACTTCCGTTCCGTCACAAGCGTAAAACGTTGCAAACGAATCATTTATGTAGCGGCCGAGATCCCAAGACAGCACGACATGTTCCCTGATCAGGCGACGCCAAATCTCACACCCTGCATGGCGGGGACTGGGGACACCTAAAGAGTTCAAAGGAGGTGTCGGACTCCTCTCGCCCGACCCTCTGAAGTCTGTACAAGGAGCCACGCGCAGGAAGGGCGACAGTCAGCACGGGGCAGAAAACACCTGCAGGTGCTGCTGCTCGAGGGACACAGAGGGAGCGGGTAGACTGTTGAGTCCGTCATTGGCAATAGAAGATAAAAAGTACAGGAACTTGAGGGGATCTGTTATTTGGCATAATATTCTAATCTGATATTTGGTGAGATATTCTAATCTGATATTTGGTGTGATATTCTTATCAGGTCATTGGTGTAATATTTAAATCTGTTATTTGGTGTAATATTCCAATCTGTTATTAGATGGAATGTTTTAATCAGGTAGTTTGTGTAATATTCTAATGAGGAATTATTAGTAGTATAATATTCTAATCTGTTGCTGTAATATGCTAATCTGTTATTTGGTGTGATATTTTAATCTGATATCTAATCTGATGGTGTGATATACTACTGGATGGGTGTCACAGGTAAGTAACAGCTGATCAGTTAGGTTTAGAAGTACCAGGGGCTCACTCCTCACTGGGACTATGACACACACATACACTCTAGAAACACCAGGGGCTCACTCATCACTGGGACCTCTGCTAATATCATACACACAGTCTCACACACACAAATCAATGTTAGGGGCGCCAGGGAATCACTCATCATTGGGACCTCTGCCAATATAAATCCAGCATTGCAGTCTTCTATGCCTCTCTGTCTCACACACACACATACACACACACGCTTACATACGCACACATGCTTACACCCACACACATTTTCAGGCATTTCTAAAACTATGACTGTCTTTTTCGTGTATGTGTGTGTGTGTGTGTGTGTGTGTGTGTGCGCATGCTAGTACTACAATCACTACTGCTGCACACAGTGTGCAGTCAAATTCAGAACTAACTCTAACATAGTCAGCCTGCTCTAACAGTCTGTAATTCTGCGTGATTATTGCTCCATAAACAAGATGTGAACATTCATCACATATATGGAGTAAAACGATCTGACAAACCATTAAGAAGGGTTTCAGTTTATCTGATCCCTCTGCCAGAGTTCAACTAAAGCCAACCGTGTTTTTCCTCATTTCTAAGGTCTCTTTATATGAAATGGATTCTTGGATGAAAATGTTTTGCTGCGAAGACTGTTAGATTGGTAGATATTGTTATACACCCCAAAACTAAAAAAGCACTAAAATAGAGCCAGACTGTATGGGACTTAAGACATATGAACGGATACAGAGAATTAATACAAACTTTGAGAGCTTTAAAACTTGGCATGGTTGTAGTCAGGATGTTGCTGTACCTCTTAAAGTATGCCACATTTAGAGATCTAAGAACACATACCTAAAAAAGGTTCAGTTCAATTCAATTCAATTCAGTTTTATTTATACAGCGCCTTTTACAATAGTATTGTCTCGTGGCGCTTCACAGAAGGAGCACCCAAGAGCAACAGGGGCAAGGAAAACTCCCTTATGTTCAGTTAATCTAGGAAGAAACCTTGGGCAGATCCACGACTCAAGGGGCTAACCCAACTGCCAGGGGTCATGGAGAAAAATTACAATCAGTAGTAACCATGACAGACTACAAGTTGTCAATGGTTTTAGCTAAGGTTCATAATAGAGTATTATCCCACTTTACATTACATGGTAGTCGGTCCATAGGTGGTTATCAGGAATTATGGAGTGAGATGGATCATGGGGGTAACAATAAGAGTCTATTTGACAGTGCCATTGTGAGGGAGGGTCAGTCACAAAGCCTCAGGGAAGGGGAGTCGGGCTTGGCATGGGCCTCCCGTAGTGTTGGTTGCAGTCCACTCAGGAGGGGAGGGTGACAGGAGTCCGCTGGAAGGAGGCAGGGATGACACTCAGCAGAGATGATTGTGGACAGAGGAAGCAAATGAATTAGGCCAGGCTCACACATCAGAGAGCAAATGTGTAATTTGGGCATACATATATGTATGTATATATATATATATATATAAATATTGAGAGAAAGAGAGAGAGAGGGTTGTACGGCATGACACATGGAGGTTTTGTGGTGGCACTAGGCTATAGCAGCATAACTAAGGTATGATGCATGGTAACCCAGCACCACTGCAGGGATGGTCAGTGGCTGCCATGCCTACAACTGGGGGCAACAGCAGAGGCAAAACAAAACAAACAAAAAACCCCACAATATTCTTCTAAAAGACATTCACACCATACCTCCATGTTGGTGACTGGTGCCGAATTGCACTGTAGCTGGGATTATTTGGCAAAGTTACAATGTTGTACATATTTAAGAGATGAATTTATACATAAGGTTCCTCAGCAGTGCTCTATAGGTGCTGGGCCCTGCATTACAGAACAGGACACGAGCACTACAGCACACACACACACACACACAAACACACTGCATTACAGAACAGACCACTAGCACTTCAGCACACACACACACACACACACACTGCATTACAGAACAGGGCACTAGCACTTCAGCACCTTGGACTCCTGAGTAGAATCCTTGAACAGTCATTACAGGTAACCTATAACTTCTGTAGACTTGTCTTTTGAAACTTTACCCATAAGGGTGCAGTGGACAGTGCAGTACAGTATACTTTAAAAAGTTTGATTTATAAGGAGGCAGTGGACTGTGCAGTACAGTATACTTTAAAAAGTTTGATTTATAAGGGTGCAGTGGACAGTGCAGTACAGTATACTTTAAAAAGTTTGAGTTTTACTTCATCTGAACACATATGGAATTTCCTAGTCAAAATAGAGTTTGGGCATAACATGCGACACTGCCATATATCATCATCATCATCATCATCATCATCATCATCATCAGATGTCTGATCTGTAATGCACTTGTCCTGAAAGATCGAAATCTGGGAAACGCATCTCTGTGTCACCTTTAGTTCTACATATCAAAACAACACGTTATCAGTAATGCTGACAAATTAAATGGTATTGCAAAGTAAGTTGTATGAACTAAGTACTGTGTTATATATTTAATAATGTTATATATTTAATAATGATACATTTCATAGGACACCTTTTACTATAGAGTTCATATGGAAACAAAAATTGAAATGAAAAGATATTAGGCAGTGGGCCAGCTTAGAGTGAGTGCACCTCCACCCCCACCTCCAAATCAAAAAAAGGTCTGGCAAGGCTGGATATGAATTTAGATGTTTACATTGAGTGGGAAGCACTACCTATTCAGCCCAATGATTGGCTGTCATTTGACAATGTGTTTCAATGCATTGTAAAGACATTACAGGACTGTGCATAGTCCATGGTATGGATGTTAATGCATGGTGAATGAAATCTAGAAGGGATGGACCTTTAGAAAATATATAGTTTACGCTGTTTAAGCTGGTTTCCTTTAAGGTCAATGGGGAAAATGTATCACCTGATCACACATACTGTAGGCCTACGTTGTAGGTTTGTGAAATTAGGACACTAAAAGGAAGGGGGGAGCCGATGAACGCCATGTTTCCTCTGGATGTGACCCTAACATGAACTGAGACCAGTCCCATCCTCTTCTGTGCCACACACAATGCACAGTATTGTACTAAATGTTGATGATGAGGTGGACAGGTGAAGTTATTAAACAGAATAAATTATGTATTTTCTAAAGACAATGGACAGACGTTATTTCCTGCGAAAGATGGGGGTGGACTCGAGGCCTGTCTGTGGCCTGGCCCACTGCCACCTATAGACTGTAACACACACAGGAGAACAGGAGTGTGTCTGTTTACATGAGTTAACATCTTTCTCTGTCTCTGTCCTGCCCTTGGGTAGCCTGGCCACGCCTTCCTAACTTCATGTGTGATGATCATCTGCCTACACTGCTAGTCTGGGTTTGATCTCACTGTTGTCTTTGGCAGCGCTTTTACCACGTCCAATCAGCAAGCAGAGGCGTTGTGAACGCAGAACTAGAATGCTGTCAGTCAAGACAGTTTCGTACTATCGAATGTCCAGACCCTCTGTACAAAACTAATGTGTAAGTAGGAGGGGTTGGTTTATAACCAGGCTAGCTCTTGGGTCGTGTCCTGAAAATCCTGACAGCAGCTTACAAATTGGCCAGAAAGGAAACAGTGGGCTCAGAGCCCCTCCTTAAGGAACCCTGTATGGATGTGACTCACTTCTTATACACTAACATCTTTAGTGGCACCCCTGACCTTGAGTGTAACACTGAAACAGTTGTCATAAATGGAAAGAACTCCCATCAGTTAAACCAAAACTCATGTGGCACTTGAGGATAATAGCGGGTGAGGTTGAGCTAATTACCTGTGCTATCAGCCCCACTAAGCCCAAGCAGTTTTGCTTCAGACTTGTCAGGCCCATAGCCCCTCTGTCTTGTCCTCAACCCCACCCACAAGGCTGGCTGAAGTGGACATGCATGCATAGTGAACCTGGATCCATCCAGGGGAGAGATGTTCTGTGAGTTACTGGATAAAGGTTGTTCTCTAGGTAGCCTTTTTACAGCTCCTCCCGAGTTAATTAAAAAATGCATAAATGTAAGTTAATCTCAAGTAGCTTAGACTTGCATTAGCATGCTTCAAAATTCACATCTTTGTTGACCATGAGACCATCAGCTGATCTTTAGACCAATTGTACATTTTATACATACTTTTTCTAGAGATTTTCTGACACATACACACTCACCTGAAACACTGGGACTGTATTCCCTGACAGAACTGTCACACACACTGTGAAATCATATAGAAGTCTATTTTAAGATATCCAGCATCATTATCTGCGTTCCACTGCTTGGAGAAGTTGCCTTTTCTTTTTTTCCTGCACAACCCAAATTTGATGAGACATTGGAGGTAACGTACTACTCATGCGTCATTCTTGTTTAAAACCTTATATAGCTTATGAAACAAAATATTGTACTGCTTGTAAAGACACTTTCAAAATGATTGCACTATTAAGCATCGTCACGTTTTTATTGCACAATTGGTAGCCAATGTCATCTAAAGCATCAAATTACATCTAATAAAGCTGCACTGTGCTTCATGTAATGACTATTTTGTCTTGGTGCTGAACCCTTAAGTCCAGCCTTCTACCTTGACTCCGCTTCTCGCACCTGTTAGCCCAAGATGGCCCAAGTTGAGCCAAAGACCTGGGGCTAGTAGCCTGGAAGTGGCACCAGGTCAGTCGGCTCAAGACAATTAGCCTCTGTGCGCCTAGTCCTAGCCTGGCCTGGCCCAACAGTGTGAAGGTGGTTATCGAATTTGTGTCAAAGACAGCTGGATTGAAGAAGCCCAGGTACCCATGAGGAGCTTAGCATAAGGCCCTCCTGCTGAATGGCACATCCTGACTCCAGGTCAGTCAAATAAACCCCTCGCCTGCAGCAACCAGTCTCCAGACAAGACAAGAGCACTACACAGGTGGTAAAGAGGGGCCATGCTGTCTGCAGTCAGCTACCAGCAAGTATGTGTCTCGCAATCTCAAGTTGAAGAAGAGATGCACAACAGATAAGACATTAAGTAACACTAAAGAAAAACATTGCATAGCAGATGAGGACACTAAACAAGACAAGATCGCAAGACAAAAAGATCACAAGACAAAAACACAAGAATGTCACAGGCAGCAAATAATTCCTGTCTGATGTGTTGTGATGATGATGTAATTGTGCAAAAGGATGTGTTGTAATAGTGTGAAAGAAACGCTACATACAAAACAGCAGCAACTTCAGAGCCCAGAGTCTGTCAGAAAGAATAGTGAATAGAATAGTGCAAAAAATGTACTTGTTTAATAGACGTGTTTTAGTGCAACAAAATGCTGTCTGGAAAAACAAAAGCAGCAGCAACTTCAGAGCCCAGAGTTTTTAGGGGGGGCAGAGAGGAGGGGGTATGAGAGGAGGGGGTGTGAGAGGGGAAAGAGGGAAGAGAGCTCAGTTTCCCAACAGCCTGATAGATCCAGCTGACTGCTAGTCTGGTGCTGCTCACGCCCTCTAAGAACCTGTTATTTAGTCCCCTAGAACTGATCCAAACACCCCCGGGGTACTCCAGTTTGCTATCCACCACATTAGGCCTACAGTTCTTTTCAGTCACTGACATGCCTTTGTCCAATCTGTAATCACTTTCTAAACTCTAAACACAGTTAGCTCCCCATTGGTCTGTTGTAGCCACATTTATTGTTTTTTCATCACGATATGCAGTCCAACAATACATTTTATAATCGTTAAATTTTCTTTACATACAAGGTCATCAACGCTGAAATTAAAGGTCTTTTATGTCTTATTTACAAATGCCTACACGTGTTGTGTCTAATGGAAATCTAATGTTCAAAACCTTTACTACTTTGAGTGCACTTAAAGGCCCTGAAGTTGGCACCCTAGATGACTGGCAGCAGAGGGCAGCAGTCATTTATGCTTTAAAGATGTTACACACACACTGTGTTATGGATATGAGTTATCACTTTACAGCTGTGTGGCACTTTGCGTGAGTGTGTGTGTGTGTGTGTGTGTGTGTGTGTCTCATACTGGTGTCTAGGGATGCAACGGTTCTCAGTTTTATACTGAACCCCCCCTGAACACTGGTGTTATACTGGGGGCACACTGGTATTATTCTGGTGTTATACTGGGGTCATACTAGTGTTATACTGGTGCTAAACTGGTGTCATACTGGTGTTATACTGGGGGCACACTGGTGTAATACTAGTGTAATACTGGGGGCATACTGGTATTATACTGGTATACTAGGGGCATACTGGTGTTATACTGGGGGCACACTGGTGTTATACTAGTGTAATACTGGGGGCATACTGGTGTGATACTGGTATACTGGGAGCATACTAGTGTTATACTGGTGTTATACTGGTGTAATACTGGGGGCATACTAGTGTAATACTGGGGGCATACTGGTGTAATACTGGGGGCATACTGGTGTCATACTGGGGGCATAAAGGTTGTTTTTCAGGACCTGAGCTTGGGATGGTGAAGGGAGATCTGAGTGTATTAGTGGAGCAAGACCAAGACCAGGATACCAAGAACAGGACTGGGACAAAGACCAGGTCCAGGACCAAAGCCAGGACCAGGAACAGGATAGCAAGACCAGGATCAGCTATGAGGTCACCAAAGTCCAGACTCCTGTAATTTTTAGGGCTAAAAATAATGTTTGCGGTGAAATACATCTGTGTTTTAGTAGAGAAAAATACATCTGTGTTTTAATAGAGCATCTTCCCCGAGACAGCCGTTGCACAAAATAGTTTCCACTTGTCAGTACATGGTGTGAATGCTAGAGTATGAGAAGGAGGCGACAGAACAGTAGACTTTCTTCTATCCATGAACACACAGATCACATGCATTGGGGGTGCCATTCAGCACCTGGAGTTTACGTGAACCTTAGAACCTATAATTTTCACATCTAGTAAAAAGCACAGCCACTTTCTTAGTGCAATAGAAGAATCACAGCTGAAAAGAACACCTATTGCCCTGATGCATGCTCTGCAACTGGGACTAATAATAATAAATCAATTTATAAATCAATATAGCCTTGCATATATGCCCTCACCACACATGCACACACACAGAAAAGCTAAGACTGGGAGTTTGGGGAAACCCTGCATGGTTCAGACACCTTGATGAAAATATAGGAGAGATAGAGGGATAGAGAGAGGGAGGGGAGGAGAGATAATGTGAGAGATTAACATAAAGGAAGGTCTACATAAATAAAGGGATCTAAGCTACTCAATCATTTGTGGCATTTGGATAAAAAATCAAACTTGAGATAAAAAATCAAACTGGAGTTGTAGTGTAACTAAATAAAGGGATTTTAAGCCCCTCCTCCTTCATTATTGTCTTACTTGGCAAACTTTGCATATTGAACCTTCACCCTCCATGACTCAAACAGCCTAAAGTGTGGAGCTTATTCTCTTGTGCATTGAAATATAACCAGTATGCCTGCATCTTAGTGTTGCACAACATCATGCAATCTGAACACGCGGTCAGAGAGTGCAGACTTCTGCCAAGGCAATATAGGGTCACTGGCCCACTACAAATTCCAGACGGTGTTCCAAATCACCAAAATGGAATCATCTGTTCCTTGTCCTAATACCCACGTTGTCCAAAAATGTCATCCAAATCCATGCAGTACTTTTCAGGTTATCTTAACAGACAAACAGACAAACAAAGGCGAAAACGTAACCTCCTTGGCCAAAACATAACCTCATTGGCAGAGGTAAAACATGACCTCATTGGCAGAGGTAAAACATAACCTCATTGGCAGAGGTAAAACATAACCTCATTGGCAGAGGTAAAACATACATGCAGAAAAACATGACCTCATTGGCGGAGGTAAAACATGACCTCATTGGCAGAGGTAAAACATAACCTCATTGGCGGAGGTAAAACATGACCTCATTGGCGGAGGTAAAACATAACCTCATTGGCGGAGGTAAAACATGACCTCATTGGCAGAGGTAAAACATAACCTCATTGGCAGAGGTAAAACATGACCTCATTGGCAGAGGTAAAACATAACCTCATTGGCGGAGGTAATAAACTGTGTCTTGCACATGCGCATCTCCATAAACCATCAAACTCATGGTACCAATCAGGAGCCACCTGGCTGGCAATAGTTGGCTTGTCAGTGTGGTAACGCACTAAAGCGCTTCAGGTGTCTTGAAAAGCGCTACAGAAATGTAAGTAGTTGTTGTTGTTGTAATCACAGTGGCAAAAGTGTTTGTTACTATCACAGGTATTTTTACACATGGGGTACCTTGGGGTACCATGGGAGCACAGTGGAGAGGAGAGCCCACTTGCATAAACTGGGTGAAACTGTCCTCAGACTTAAATGACATCGGCCTGTACCAGATTTCAGAGTGGTTGCAGAATGAAAGTCTAACTTCACGAAGTCTAGAAATTGGGACAAATGACAGGCTTTGTCTGAGAGTCAAAACCCAATATGACGTTTCTTTCGTGTGTTATCTTCCAGTCCATATGAACACTGAATGGGTTAAATTCCAAATTCTATTAGATACTGGTGGGTGTTCAGATCCCATGATGTTATGTTGCATAGTAATGCAGGCCTATTGTTAATCAGTGTGAACCCTTACATAACACTAGCAGAATAAGCAATGTTTAAATACTGGCCTATATCAAGGTGGGATTAACGTTTAGGCTATTTGCCTAATAGGTCATAACGAACGAAAATGGGTTTAAACCCTCTATTAAGATTATGTTGATCTAAATGGACAAAAAATACAATGATTGAGCAAGTTTGTTTGCGTAAACATAGGCCTCATTCAAACTGAATTGCCACCACTGTGAAGACATAACATCACTTGTGCCAAATCAAAACACTGTGCCCCTCAAATCTGACACATTGTCAGCCCCAAATGATGATCAGGCCTAAATGGCATAAAAAGACCAGTCACTTTTATTTAAGGGGTTTGTTTAGGGGTAAACATACCATAATGTAGGTTATAGCCATATAAGAAATGAGATTGGTAAAACAGGTGTCTTCGCAAGCCACCACAACCGAGGGTAAGCATAAAAACGTGACCGCTCCTTCGTAACAACTTTTTTAGCTTCCTGCCAGTTCATTACTGCGGCACCTCCTGAAATTATAACCCTTACTTTATGCAAATTCTATTCTCAATTCTATACCGTACTTTACTCAGTTCTTTCACAGCGCAACAGAGACTCAACACACTGTAGCCTAACCTACTGCGGCGAAGACTGTAGCCTACGCATCACCTGAAGCACCCAGGCCTATAGAGCTGCAGTATATCAAAACAGAGACTGTAGCCTATGCGTCACCTGGAAGCAAGAGCTAGAGCTTCAGTATATCAAAACTAAACCTTTGGGAGATCCTGCTAAACCTTTGGGAGATCCTGCTAAACCTTTGTGAGATCCTGCTAAACCTTTGGGAGATCCTGCTGAACCTTTGTGAGATCCTGTTAAACCTTTGGGAGATCCTGTTAAACCTTTGTGAGATCCTGTTAAACCTTTGGGAGATCCTGCTAAACTTTTGTGAGATCCTGCTAAACCTTTGTGAGATCCTGCTAAACTTTTGTGAGATCCTGCTAAAACTTTTGGGAGATCCTGCTAAACCTTTGGGAGATCCTGTTAAACATTTGGGAGATCCTTTTAAACTTTTGTGAGATCCTGTTAAACCTTTAGGAGATCATGTTATACCTTTGGGAGATCCTGTTAAACCTTTGTGAGATCCTGTTAAATCTTTGTGTCTCACAAAAGTACAGCAACATTTATTATATTCTCTAGGGGGCTCAGTAGGATACAAAGGTAAACTAGTGAGACGTTTTTACACATGTGTGTGTGTGTGTGTGTGTGTGTGTGAGTGAATGTCTGTATGTGTGACTGTGTGTCATAACAGATGTGTATATGGGAAAGCATCTGTGGAAAGCAGCCAACAGAGCCAATACCTCCAAATGTAGGAATTAAACCAGGCTGCCCTTGGAGTGCTGTGAACTTCATCTTAGCCATCAACCAGTGGTTGAAATGGCTTTGTCAGTGTGCACCACCGCAAATAAGATCCCCGAACCCTGTTCAGGGGTATGCTGATGATGTTCAGGTATCATCCAGGGATGAAAGTGTGATTACCAACATGCTGTCCCGGACAGACGAATTCCTGCAATGGTCAAAACTACAGGTCAAACCCACCAAATGTGCAGCATTTTATGAACGTCGCAGCGGTGGCAACCGCTGGTACAAGTCCAAAAGTGACAAACCGCCCTCTTTTACAGTTATGGGACAGCCTATTAGAGTTTACTCACGCCACGAGACGTACACCTACCTAGGCCATAAGTTTAACATCGCAGGTGAGTGGGGTGAACAGATACAGGAGTTGTCCTGTGCCTACAACAACAGAATCTCACTGATTGACTCCTCCCCACTACCTGTAGTCATGAAATTAGAAGCCATCAGAGAAGTGGCCCTAGCAAAAATACACCACCTGTTTGCAAATGTCCATATTCCACAAAATGTCCTTAAGGACCTGGACAGTAAAACAGTGGATGCTGTCAGAAAATGGCTGGGACTGAATGACACACCTCATCAGCATGCTTAACAACGATGACGCTGCAGTCAGAGAGCTAGCGAGAGCCTCCCTCCTGTTGGACTTTAGGAAGAGAAAGGTCCCTCTGTCCACAGCCGACCAAAACAGCTTCCTGGGCTTCAAGAGAAAACACAACAGCAAACTGGACACACAGGCCACAGGTTTTGGGGTACGCTCCGGACCTGGCCGGACCTAAATAACCTGTGCAATAGAATGACAGTCAACCTAAACTGGACAAAAGACAACACACACATCCTACCAGACCCATCTGATGCAGTGGTCACAGACCCATCGGTTCTTGTGGAGGCCACTGTCTGCTACAACGGACTACAACACGTACTCCAGGACACAACAGCAAGAAGAACCCTCCTTAACACTACGCAGATGGCAACAAAACAGCACTGGACAGGACTGAAAATGCAGGGAAAGCTGGCATCTCTGGACTTTGCTGACCATTCAGTCTCTCACTCCATGTACAGAGACGCTGCTGTGGGGGAGGACATTCTGTGCTTCATAGTCAAGGCCAGATTGCAGGTGTTACCAACCAAATACAACCTGGCATTATGGTACCCTGAAAACCACCACCCACACTGTATAATGCATCCTGACCATGAAATGCACCTAGAATCTGTTGCACACATTATAAACGGCTGTAGCATGTACAAGGGACTCTACACTGCACGTCATGACCGTACTGTTAACCTTATTGCCAGTACTGTTAAAGTAACCTTTCCAGCCAATGTGCCGATGTATAAACACTTACGCTTAGTGCCAGAATGGTTTAATAGCTCTGATGATGTGTTTTGTAACATCCCTAACACCCCTGATGTTGTGCTTCTGGACAACAACAGAAAGCAGGTGATGGTCCTTGAAATAGGGTGTGTCTATGATGGGTATATGGACATGGCTTTGATAAGATGACCAAGTGCCAGCCCCTACTTACAAAGATCAGCAATCTGGGCAACTCCTGTCGACTGATTGTACTGATATTCAGTAGTCTGGGACATGTTCACAGACTAACTCCGAGTGGGTTACGACTGGCAGGGCTAACTAAAGGAAAATCAAACAGCTGGCAAGGTTCTGCTCTGTATCAGCAGCAATAGGCAGCCTTGCTGTATGGCGCAGGCGATGTTTTTTGTCCCCATGATTGTCAAAGCAGTATTGAACCTCTAAAAAATATTTGAATCCTGTCTATGAAAAATGTGATTGGTGGGTTCTAATAAAGAATTCAAATGTGTGTGAATGTCTGTATGTGTGACTGTGTGTGTGTGTGGGAGACTATGTGTAACTGTGAGTAAGTGTATGTGAATGTGTATGTGTGACTGAGTGTGGTTGTGTGTGTCTATCGGTGTGTGTGTGTGTGTGTGTGTGAGAGAGAAAGAGTTTGTCTGTGTGTGCGAGTGGGTTTGTATGAGTGTGTGTGTGTGTGTAGGTGTGGGTGTGTGTGTGTGTGAGTTGGTGTGTATGTGTGTGTGTAGGTGTGGGTGGGTGTGAGTGGGTGTGTATGTGTGTGTGTGTGTGTGTGTGACAGAGGGAGAGAGAGTGTTTGTGTGTGTGAGTGGGTGTGTATGAGTCTATGTTTGTGTGTGTGTGTGTGTGTGTGTGTGTGTGTGTGTGAGAGAGAGAGTGTTTGTGTGTGTTTGTATGAGTGTATGTGTGTGTGTGGGCTATGCTGACCTTATCACACATCTGAGTCTTGTCCAACACAAATGTTAATTATGGCATCAACAGCAAGTTAAAAGGTCAAGTCACACACACACACACACACACGCTCACACACATATGCACACACTCAACCACACAGACGCACACACACACACATAAAGATAGACACACATGTACATGCACGCATGCACACACACACACACACACACACACACACACACACACACACACACTGTCTTGGAAGTTGTCTGTATTTAGAACAGGCAAACTGTCTGCACATAGCCTATGTGTGTGAAAGTGTGTGTGTGTTTGTGTGTGTGTAAGAGTATATCTTGTGTATAGTGTGTGTTGCATCTACTCTGCTCTTGTGTGTGTGTGTGTGTGTGTAGTAGTGTAACTTACAATTACTTTAGCAAAGTAACTAATGACATTTGATTACTTTTGGATTGCTTTTCATAAATTTTGAAAGAATATTCTCAACCATCAACCATTTTCAAATTTTGAAGGCTGTCCCATGCTGCCCCCTGCTCCCCATCACGCCCCCTGGTGGTGTTCCTGCTCCCCATCACGCCCCCTGGTGGTGTTTCCTGCTCCCCATCGTGGTGTTCCTGCTCCCATCATGTTGAGGTGACATACATATTTAAAGGTTACATACACTATTTAAAACTTGACATGGTGGACTAAGACCAACGGAAAATGAAATGTGGCGATTTTTCTAAATCAAAATGAGATGGAACAAAACTCTCATTCGGGTGTAATAATCAAGCAGTACAAGCAGTTCATGCACAGATTAAGTAATACACTTTATTTAAGGGTTGTACACACAATGTTGTGTAAGAGTAGTACACACACACATTTTTTAAGAGTAGTACACTCACACATTATTTAGGAGCAGCAAACACACATTTTTAAAGAGTAGTACACACACACATTATTTAAGAGTAGCACATACACACGTTATTTATAAGTAGCACACATACATGTTATTTAAAGTAGCACACACACATTATTTAAGAGTAGCAAACACACCTATTATTTAAGAGTAACAGCACCACATGCTTATCACTGTAAAATGAGCACTATAGGGTTAGGAGCTTTTTAGGGATCTTACCATACAAACCTATCTAGCATGCTAGCAAATACCCAATGGACTTCCATATACTACTAACTGTGATATTGAAGGCACACCAGGCAACTTCCATATACTACTAACTGTGATATTGAAGACACACCAGGCAATGTTTTTATGTTCATTAACCTGGTGTAGATTCCGCAATTATTAACCTTGGAGGATTTAAAACACAGAGTCAGAGGAAGCAAAACTGAAACTGGATGAAACCATAATTGCATTTATTACTGGGTTGTCAAGCAATGTAACATAAAAATGATGATCAATAGTTCCTATTCTTTGGTTTGCAAGTAAATTCACATGGATTGGTGAGAATGTAGGGGGGGCTCCATAAACAAAAAAATGACAGTCTTGCCTAGCATGCTGTAACTGTGAATGTGATGTGTTGCGGCACCAACACAATTTCACTTGGAGCCACTATGACAGGAGCAGTTCAAGTTCTGACGCGTAGGTATGAGTTAAACTTAGAGCGATTTATTGTGTTCATAGTAAAGTATTACACATCTTTAGTTAGGCAACACGACCACGGTCAAAAACTGGTGTCCAACCACTCAGGCCAGCTGATTCAAACCTGTCAGCTGTGAGTGATATAAAAGGAGCTGACGAATACCCTTTCCGTGCCAAACACCCGTGACAAGTTATCTATATGGAATATGATTCCAGAGATCATCAAACATAAATATAAAGATAAACATAAATATTAGGCTACATTGTCTACAATAAAATAAATAAAACAATAAATATTACTTTCCCTTCCAAATAGCTGAAATGGCTCTAACATTCCAGCCCCTAATTGTCCTCAATACTCAACTGACAATTATCGCAATAAAAAGGAGCCATGAAGAATGTACTATCTTTCAATAATTAGAGTCCATAACACCTTTGAAACACTTTTTCAAAATTAAAAATACGCGTGACAAGCAAAAATGTATTCAAAAATAGGAAAAAATGAAAGGCTTCCAAAGTGCAAAATAAATAAAAATAAATAAACGTTGTAATGGTTAGTCAGAGTCAAACAGTCAAGTCAGGTCTCTAGGAGAAGGCACAACTTGGTGATGGGCCTCTCCAAGATGTTGCTCTTGGTTTGGACCTTCACTCCTCTGACATGGCCATATACCAAGTTAAACAAGTTTATTTATGACAAAGTCGTTTATTAATGTCTTTTAATTGACAGTAAGATAAGGGATGCTAGCTATTGGATGTCAGATGTTGTGGTGGGCCTGGGTGTGAACGAAAGCACAAAGTGAGAAACAGCTGCGTATGGGTTAGGGTTAGGGTTAGACATCTCAGCAGATGACAATGCTTTGAGACATTGAACAGCTCAGGTGGAAACTTTGATTACACTAAATTCAATTTACTCAGCATACGTCTCTGTCTCTCAGCTCGTCGCTCTCTCTGTCTCTCTCTCAATTCAGTTCAATTCAAGAAAGCTTTACTGGCTAGCCTGAAAAGTCAGACTATAATATCAAAGTGTATAGTCTGGGCTGACCGATAGACTGCGCTCAGTACTAGGAGTGAAATCAGTGTCTGTCTTTCAAACTGGATAGTGTAACATTGGCAAAACAGCAAATACCTGCTTTGAAACGAATGACTGGAGTGCATTTTTCTGCTCAACTCTCAAAGAAAAGCCAAAGTCTAACTCTTCCAAAGTTGATGTCGAAGCCGATTCAAACAACCGCTATTCCTTGACCACTTAGTTCATTTGCATCAACACAGCCCTGTCACTATTGGGCTTTTTCAGTGGAGTGAGAAGGGGTCACTTGTTAAAGAGGCCAAAATTTAAGGCCTCTTTTTTGAATATTGATAGTCAGCGGGTACTGGCCTAATTCTGCCTTGCATGCAATGTTTGTCCAAAGTAGGTTAGTTACTGTGTTAGACTGTGTGTAATTTTAATCCAAATTCTAATTGATACCTCTAATCTAATTGATCTTTTGATAGCGTAAAAACGCTCTCCTTTTCTTCAAGTTCCTTCACAGCCAAGCCAAAGTTCCATGTTGCAGTGAGTGTTACGCCCTCAAAGGTAGGTGTAGTTATTTGTTTGATTCATTTTGGTGTTGCCAATTTTAAAGTTTCTAGCTTTTCTATACAGCCAAAAACATTTTTTTTTTTACAGAGAACAACCTTGGTTGTTTGGAGATTTATTTTTTAGGGTCCAGTAGTTTGCTATTGCATTCATGTGAATCTGTAAGCCTTGTTGCCTTGGTGACAACAAAACCAAGTCATCAGCAAGGAGCAAACACTTGACTTCACTGTCCTGCAGCATGAATTCAGCAGTGCGGTTGCACATTCATACATTTTGAGTGTACGGCTCAAACTACAGCCCTGTCAGACTCCCCTTTTTTGGCGAAAGAATTCTGTCCTATTTTAGTCAATTTTGACAGTGCATTTCCTTATTAAATACATACATTTGGATCTATCGTATGTTTTTCAATTTTCCTCCCACACTACTCTGCATGAGTTTGTACTGTAGGCCCTTATGCCAAATAGAATCAAATTCCTTCTGGTAGTCCACCAGACTACTTCTTACTTTGATTTACATATTTATCAATGAGGGTTCTGAGGGTAAATATATGATCTAATGTCCGATGGTCTGGGAGGAATCCAATTTGACGTTAATGTAAGATGTTGTGTTCTGTGAGGTGGTCAACTATTCTAGTGTTAACTATGCTGCAGAACATTTTGCCAAGGCTGCTGTTAATCCAGATGCCCCTGTAATTGTTTGTGTCTACCATTCTTATATATGGGTGTGATACGTCAGATGACTCAGGGAAGTAACCGATGTGTAATATGAGCCTGAAACGTTCTAGAATAGCCCATTTCAATTTTATGCTTGTATGGATGAGCGTCATTAGAATGGCCTCTCAGGGCAGTAGTTTGTGTAGCTTTTCATCAAACTCTTTTTGAGTTATTGGGAAATCCAGCAAGTTTAGTTGTTTTCTATTATTACAGTCTTTAGATTTTCTAATCTGTCTGATATTCATTGTTGGTTAGAATTTAGGGTGGGATTGTCAAATATGTTGTTTGCAGTGCTTAATATATCGCCATTCTGAATTGTTATAATGGGACATTTTTGTTCAAATATTTCCATATGTTCCAAAATTCATTTGGGTTGATTGATTCTTCTACATCATTAAGCTGGTTTTGTATCTATAGATTAGATAGGGCAAGTAAATGGGGAAATTACCTTGAGTGAGAAGTCTAGACAACCACAAATTGTTTTCCCCTTTTTCGACCATTTCTATAGATTGTGTAAGTTCTGATTTAAACCAAATGAGCATCCCTCCTGAGTTTCTTCCTTGTGTTACACCTTGAAGTTTACTAGATGGGACCAATACTTTCTAACCCAGAGGACAGCCAGTAGGATAATCGCCATGTCTTCTGTAAAATTAAGACATCAACATATTTTATTGATGACATGAACTCAGGGTCTCCACTCATTAGGCCAAAGATAGAGGATCTTAGATTTTATTTAGTCTTTGTATGTGGTTCTGTTCTGTTGCATTTCAAAAAGAGAGAAGTGTTGGGCTATTGGAAAGCTCAGCAGAACCTCTACTTCCTCCACAAACTCAAAAAAGTGAGCAAGAGCTTCCTCACCCATCATGGGCACTTTCCACAGGGAGCTGTACTGACTACAAGAGCCTTCTCACCCATCATGGGCACTTTCCACAGGGAGCTGTACTGACTACAAGAGCCTCCTCACCCATCATGGGCACTTTCCACAGGGAGCTGTACTGACTACAAGAGCCTCCTCACCCATCATGGGCACTTTCCACAGGGAGCTGTACTGACTACAAGAGCCTCCTCACCCATCATGGGCACTTTCCACAGGGAGCTGTACTGACTACAAGAGCCTCCTCACCCAGCATGGGCACTTTCCACAGGGAGCTGTACTGGCTACAATAGGAAAACCCTTCAGCCCATAGTGAACACAGCCCACTACCCTCCCTGCTAGACACATACAACACCCCCCGCACCCAAAAAGCTTCAGCCACCTGCCCTCTGGGAAGAGATCCGAAAGCATCCATGCCCCTCCCCCAGACTAACAAACAGCTTGTGTCTGAGTTAGGCTCCCTGTTCCACATAGATGGGCAGTGGTGGTTCAACAGTGTATTACCCCCCGGGCAAGACCGCCTCCGAGCGCCCCCACCCCCCGAAAGAAACGGAAAAAATATTGGCAATGCCCAAAACAACATAACTTAAGCAGAACTCACTGATTGGATTAGAGTGTTGCTATACAGTGGATCCCCGTTCCACCCTTGGCGTTGCGTTGCATTTGCAACCCAGAGGTGAACTTTTCCCCGCACCCCCTCCCCTTTGCCCTTCTCACACACAGCTTCTGTGCATGGCACCTTCTCAGCAAGCAAGGACGCCTGCAGTTAGGGGGCGCCAATGTGCCCATTGCCCACACAGTGATAAGATAGATATTCAGAGATAGTTTTTTTTTCCTAAGCGCTCGTGCCGCCCCCTACGAAATGGCGCCCCGGGCGGCTGCTCTGTTCGTCCGTGCCTAAAACCGCTACTGGGCATAACTGAGCATAGGTGGGAATACCTGAGCATAGGTGGGAATACCTGAACACAGGTGGGCATACCTGAGCACAGGTGGGCATACCTGGCTGGGGCAGGCAATGCTACAGTATCTGTGCAGGTGTAGGTCTAATTGCAGTAGTGTGAGTGACGGCCTTTGCTCACGGAGGTGTTATGGGCAAGCACTGCTCAGTTCCTGGAGACCCTGGCATTACTGTTTCATATGATGAGGGAGTTGACATCTCTCCTGGGCAGCAGTGTTCATATTATAATTTAGGGTTATGGGATGGGGTTTGAGGCCTTCTCTATTACTGCCCTCGGTGAATCGGCCACACAGCCTTGTTGTTTGTTCCAGTGTGGATCAGGTTATGACTTAGCGACTCCAGCTGTCTTTCATCAAGAAGCTCTAATGCTTTTTGTGTTGTGGGACACCTGAGCATAGTTGCATTGTGGTTTGGATTTATGACTTTATCATTGGAGTCCATAAGGAGAACAATGTCTGCTTGCTCTGGGCTTTTTGTGTCCTGCCTTACATCTACCTCTTGTTCACCTGTAGTGGGCCTGTGGATGGCAAGCTGGAGGGGGCATCCTGTGTGTTGGGTGGGGGCTGTTGGGTGCTGTGGTGGGTGCTGCTGGGTTCTGTGGTGGGTGCTGTTGGGTGCTGTGGTGGCTGCTGTGGTGGGTGCTGTGCTAGGTGCTGTGGTGGGTGCTGTGGTGGGTACTGCTGGGTGCTGTGGTGGGTGCTGTGGTGGGTACTGCTGGGTGCTGTGGTGGGTGCTGTGGTGGGTGCTGTGGTGGGTACTGTGGTGGGTACTGTTGGGTGCTGTGGTGGTGCTGTGGTGGGTGCTGTGGTGGGTGCTGTGGTGGGTACTGTTGGGTGCTGTGGTGGGTGCTGTGGTGGGTGCTGTGGTGGGTGCTGTGTGGGTGCTATTGGGTGCTGTGGTGGGGGCTGTGGTGGGTGCTGGTGGGTGCTGTGGTGGGTGCTATTGGGTGCTGTGGTGGGTGCTGTTGGGTGCTGTGGTGGGTGCTATTGGGTGCTGTGGTGGGGGCTGGTGGGTGCTGTGGTGGGGGCTGTGGTGGGGGCTGTGGTGGGTGCTGTTGGGTGCTGTGGTGGGTGCTGTGCTGGGTGCTGTGGTGGGTGCTGTGGTGGCTGCTGTGGTGGGTGCTATTGGGTGCTGTGGTGGGGGCTGTGGTGGGTGCTGGTGGGTGCTGTGGTGGTGCTGTGGTGGGTGCTATTGGGTGCTGTGGTGGGGGCTGTGGTGGGTGCTGTGCTAGGTGCTGTGGTGGGTGCTATTGGGTGCTGTGGTGGGTGCTATTGGGTGCTGTGGTGGGGGCTGTGGTGGCTGCTGTGGTGGGTGCTGTGCTGGGTGCTGTGGTGGGTGCTGTGGTGGGTGCTGTGGTGGGTGCTGTGGTGGCTGCTGTGGTGGGTGCTGTGGTGGGTGCTGTGGTGGGTGCTGTTGGGTGCTGTGGTGGGTGCTATTGGGTGCTGTGGTGGGGGCTGGTGGGTGCTGTGGTGGGGGCTGTGGTGGGGGCTGTGGTGGGTGCTGTTGGGTGCTGTGCTGGGTGCTGGGGTGCTGTGGTGGGTGCTATTGGGTGCTGTGGTGGGTGCTGTGCTGGGTGCTGTGGTGGGTGCTGTGGTGGCTGCTGTGGTGGCTGCTGTGGTGGGTGCTATTGGGTGCTGTGGTGGGGGCTGTGGTGGGTGCTTGTGGGTGCTGTGGTGGGTGCTATTGGGTGCTGTGGTGGGGGCTGTGGTGGGTGCTGTGGTGGGTGCTGTGGTGGGTGCTGTGCTAGGTGCTGTGGTGGGTGCTATTGGGTGCTGTGGTGGGGGCTGTGGTGGGTGCTATTGGGTGCTGTGGTGGGTGCTGTGGTGGGTGCTGTGGTGGGTGCTGTGGTGGCTGCTGTGGTGGGTGCTATTGGGTGCTGTGGTGGCTGCTGTGGTGGGTGCTGTGGTGGGTGCTGCTGGGTGCTGTGGTGGGTGCTGTGGTGGGTGCTGTGGTGGGTGCTGCTGGGTGCTGTGGTGGGTGCTGTGGTGGTGCTGTGGTGGGTGCTGCTGGGTGCTGTGGTGGGTGCTGTGGTGGGTGCTGTGGTGGCTGCTGTGGTGGGTGCTATTGGGTGCTGTGGTGGGTGCTGTGGTGGGTGCTGTGGTGGGTGCTGTGCTAGGTGCTGTGGTGGGTGCTATTGGGTGCTGTGGTGGGGGCTGTGGTGGGTGCTATTGGGTGCTGTGGTGGGTGCTGTGGTGGGTGCTGTGGTGGCTGCTGTGGTGGCTGCTGTGGTGGGTGCTATTGGGTGCTGTGGTGGCTGCTGTGGTGGGTGCTGTGGTGGGTGCTGCTGGGTGCTGTGGTGGGTGCTGTGGTGGGTGCTGTGGTGGGTGCTGCTGGGTGCTGTGGTGGGTGCTGTGGTGGGTGCTGTGGTGGCTGCTGTGGTGGGTGCTATTGGGTGCTGTGGTGGGGGCTGTGGTGGGTGCTGTGGTGGGTGCTGTGGTGGGGCTGTGGTGGGGGCTGTGGTGGGTGCTGTTGGGTGCTGTGCTGGGTGCTGGTGGGTGCTGTTGGGTGCTGTGGTGGGTGCTGTGGTGGCTGCTGTGGTGGCTGCTGTGGTGGGTGCTGTGGTGGGTGCTGCTGGGTGCTGTGGTGGGTGCTGTGGTGGGTGCTGCTGGGTGCTGTGGTGGCTGCTGTGGTGGGTGCTGTTGGGTGCTGTGGTGGGTGCTGTGGTGGGGGCTGTGGTGGGTGCTGTGGTGGGTGCTATTGGGTGCTGTGGTGGGTGCTGTGCTGGGTGCTGTGGTGGGTGCTGTGGTGGCTGCTGTGGTGGCTGCTGTGGTGGGTGCTGTGGTGGGTGCTGCTGGGTGCTGTGGTGGCTGCTGTGGTGGGTGCTGTTGGGTGCTGTGGTGGGTGCTGTGGTGGCTGCTGTGGTGGCTGCTGTGGTGGGTGCTGTTGGGTGCTGTGCTGGGCGCTGTGGTGGGTGCTGCTGGGTGCTGTGGTGGCTGCTGTGGTGGGTGCTGTGGTGGGTGCTATTGGGTGCTGTGGTGGGGGCTGTGGTGGGGGCTGTGCTGGGTGCTGTCCTGGGTGCTGTCCTGGGTGCTGTGCTGGGTGCTGTTGTGGGTGCTGTTGGGTGCTGTGGTGGGTGCTGTGGTGGGGGCTGTGGTGGGTGCTGCTGGGTGCTGTGGTGGGTACTGTTAGGTGCTGTGGTGGCTGCTGTGGTGGGTGCTGTGGTGGCTGCTGTGGTGGCTGCTGTGGTGGGTGCTGTGGTGGGTGCTGTGGTGGGTGCTGTGGTGGGTGCTGTGGTGGGTGCTGTGGTCGGTGGCAGTTTCCCGTAGTTGGAAGGTGCGGTGGGGGGTGTTGGCTGGTTGGAGGTGATCACCTGATTTCTCTCTCTCTCACATCTCTCTCTCTCTCTCCAGAAGTGTCTCTGTCTCTCCATCTCTCTCTCTCCATCATTCTGTCTCTCCATCTCTCTCTTCATCACTGTCTCTCTATCTCTCCATCTCTCCCTCCATCACTGTCTGTCTGTCCCTGTCTGTGGATTAGTTAATGAGGCCAGGAGTTATTTAAAGGCAGGGCAGAGCGGAACACACGGGAAATAACACACACAATGAGCCTGAGAGAGGGAGGGAGAGAGAGACAGAGAGAGGGAGGGAGAGAGAGGGAGGGAGAGAGAGACAGAGAGAGGGAGGGAGAGAGAGAAAGGGAGAGGGAGGGAGAGAGAGGGAGGGAGAGAGAGACAGAGAGAGGGAGGGAGAGAGAGAAAGGGAGAGAGAGACAGAGAGAGGGAGGGAGAGAGGGAGGAAGAGAGGAAGCATGTTGTGCTCATGCTAGAAGTTATACATTTCAGTGAAAAAGTGCAAAAGCGTTTCAGCGCAAAAGTAAACACACATACACACACTTGCATTTCAGCATGTGGTGCACACATACACACACACACATACACACACGTGTTTCAGCATGAGATACACACACACACACACACACACACACTGGTGTTTCAGCATGAGGCACACACTCACACTTGTGTTTCAGCATGAGATACACACACACACACACACACACACACATACACACTTGTGTTTTAGCAAGAGGTACACACACACACACTCATGTTTCAGCATGAGGTACACACACACACACACACACTCATGTTTCAGCATGAGCTACACACACACACACACACTCATGTTTCATTATGAGGTACACACACACAGGGCCCTATCATGCTGCGGCCCACTGTGCATTGGCGACATGCGCATGGTGTCATTACTATTCTGTGCCAGCGCATCGGTCATTGTTTCAGGCAAAAAATCCCGTTGTCTAGATAGCAGATGACACTGCGCCGTCACGGGTGTGTCCGCGAAAAGAAGAGGTGTGGTCTGGCGCAAAGCGTGCCAGATGCTATTATAAGGACGCAAAAATTAAATCCGCCAGTGACCAACAAATCCTGGTCTGTCGTCAGTTGCGCATTGCTGAAAAGCTATTTTAGGGGCGCACAGCGCTTTGGGATATGAAAGCGTGCACAACGCGCGCACACCCTGCTTCTCTCATCAGCAGGAGCGCGCAGCAGGGTTTATACAAAAGTTTTTCTTGTGGAGAAAAAAATTATTTAGTCAATCAAATCAAACCCGTGCCCCCCGCCCCCGAAAAATATATTTTAATGTTAGTCTTCTAACATCATTGTACCGCTTTCGGCACTGTTCGGATGTTCTTTTTTTGCCAAAGGCGGAGGACACAACTGAGGATATTTCCTCCCATACTTCCTTGACCCGTGGAGGTTTGGGGGGATAATTTCGCCCAAAACACACCCATGACTAATGAAGTACTTTAAGACCAACCCTTTTGAACCATGCGCCTGGCGCAATGTTCGCTTTTCCCGCTGTCAAAATACCAAATTGTGTCGGGCACGCCCCCAAAGCAACAATGCACATATGATCGTGAAAATAGAGCCCACAGTATTTCAGAATGAGGGACACACACATATACACTCATGTTTCAGCAGGGTGTGCACACACACACACTCGTGGAATATGGAGGCATGCCTTGGTCAGGAATATGGAGTTACGGTCGGGAATGTGGTGGTATGGTTGGAATATGGAGGTATGGTTGGAATATGGAGGTATGCCTTGGTCAGCATCCAGCACCAAGCATATTTGGTGTTGCTGGATTTTTGTCCTGTTATGTACATTAAGGATATCATGTGCCTGCAGTGCCGACTGATGAACGACACGACAGTGATGTGCCTGAGATCATCGGGTGTTTTAGGGTCTTTCAACATCACCCTGCCTTGTGTCCCATCAGCACAGGCCTGGAAGCTCTCTCTCTCTCTCTCTCTCTCTCTCTCTCTCTCTCTCGCTCTCTCTCTCTCTCCCCCATGGTGTTCTCTATAGCTCACCTCTTCACCGCCCCCGTGACGCCACGCAGCGTTTAAACACTGCACAGCGAGGGATGGGATTTAGCGTGAGCTGGAACATGTGTTATCTCCCTCCAGTATATAGTCTATGTGTGCTGGAGGAGGAGGAAACATGTAAATAATACAGTATGGAGTCTTATAGTGGAAACAGGTGGGAACTCCATGTTATAGACAGGACAGAAAAAGTATTTTTATGTCATCTCTACAGCTGAATACAGCAAATCCTCAAAGTATATATAATATATATACATATATATATATATATATATACATATGTACATATAATCTCTCACATCAAAGTGAAGAGATGCGGAGTGCTTTAAGAGGCGTTTTAAACAGGCCCAGGGAAGGGCACACTGAATGTGGAGGGGTAGCTGCTTCCATAGAGTGGGGGCAGGTCCATGGAAGGCTCTGTCACCAGGGTCACCTGAGTCTGCAGTGGGGATGAGCAGCTGGTCCAAATGGACCCTTTGTTACCCCCATGACCCATCTCACTCCTTGACTTTAACACTGTCTGGCTGCTACTACACTGTCCAGACATAATTCCTGATAACCACCTATGGACTGACTACCATGTAATGTTATGGGATAATATTCTGGAGCTATTATGGTCCTTAGCTAAAATCCCATATCCCAAACCCATATCTAACCACCCAAATCTAACACCCTGATCTAATACCCATATTTAACAACCTCATATCTAACACCTATACCAAACAAACCAATGCACTCTAAAAATGCTGACTGATTTCTGGTTATTGTAATAACACACATGCTGGGTTAAGTACAACATACTATATACATACCAACTATAATTGGTGGAACTATAGTGTTGGGCTGGTGATGAAAGTCAAAGTTTGAGTTGTAGAGATGCCAATCAATCCACAATCACATGGTGGAGTTGTAGACATGCCAATCAATCCACAATCACATGGTGGAGTTGTAGACATGCCAATTAATCCACAATCACATGGTTGCAGGACTTTTTTACTTTCACATTTCCATTTTCCATTCATGCATTTGCAGACGCTTTATCCAAAGTGGCTCACAAAAGAGGAGAACATTCAAGCTACAGCACAATGAAAAACTAACAAAGAGTGCATATTGCTGACATGAAATTTGCAGTATTTTAAGTTGAAAGTGCAATAGTGTAATAAGAGTGCAGTATAGAGAGAGATTAAGGGTGGAAAGTGGAGAGGGTATCTGTTGATCTGGTTGCACTTGGAAGGTCATTGTACCAGCTTGAAACAACACATGAGAAGAGTCTGGATTGACCTGGGCAAGGTGTTGGCCCTGCTGAATAATGTTCCTTGGAGGAGCGAAGTGGTCAGCAGGTGACATAGGGCTTTAAGAGAGTATTCAGGTAGATGGGAGCAGAACCATCAATCACTCTGTAGGCCACCATTAGTACCTTGAATTTGATGCAAGCGGCTAAGGGTAGCCAGTGGAGTTCAATGAACAGAGGTGTGACGTGCCCTTTGTGCAGCTGCATTCTGGATCATCTGTAGCGGTCTCACGGCACAGGCTGGAAGACCTGATAGGAGGACACTGCAGTGGTCAAGACCTCAGAAAAATAAGGTACCATTTCAGAAGAGGCTACTGGTCACAGAATTGTCCTGTGTGTGCAGCACTTTGGATTTTTCTAACCTTTCAAGTTCAGTAAGTTAAGCCAAACCTGAATTATTAAATTGTGTTAGAGATGAATTGAGTTGAATTGTGTTAGAGATGAATTGAGTTGAATTGTGAGATTGAGAGATGAGTTGTTTTGCTAAAGGTAATGGAGAGTGCTTGTCAAAGTTACCCTACTGGTGTCTCTAAAACAAGCTAATATTAGCAACAAAGTTACTCTACTGGTATCTTTAAAACAAGCTAATATTAGCAACAAAGTTACCCTACTGGTATCTTTAAAACAAGCTAATATTAGCAACAAAGTTACCCTACTGGTGTCTCTAAAACAAGCTAATATTAGCAACAAAGTTACCCTACTGGTATCTTTAAAACAAGCTAATATTAGCAACAAAGTTACCCTACTGGTATCTTTAAAACAAGCTAATATTAGCAACAAAGTTACCCTACTGGTATCTTTAAAACAAGCTAATATTAGCAACATTAGCTTCTTAGTAAGGCGTTGAAATGTTGAGCTAAAGTAACACAGCCATGAGTTTACTGGTGTTATTGGTGTGATTTTAAGTATAGCAGGCATTCCCTGGGACTGGTTCATGCCCACTGTTTGCATACCAAACAACATGAGCCATTTCCAGGGATGTTTTCTTACCATGCATTGACTAAACTGGCCCTTGTTCTTCACAGGAAACAAGGAGACTCATTA
>PYXC01001176.1:210000-212500 GCA_015244755.2 Tenualosa ilisha | reverse complement strand
TTTGCCTCCTGTCAGTTCAGTGAAGTGAAGCACTAGGCTATTTGCAAATCACTAGGCTACCTACATTCTACTGGTGGGGGTAAGGAAATGTGTGCATTCATGAATGTAAGCCATTTACATTTACATTTACATTTAGGCATTTAGCAGACGCTTTTATCCAAAGCGACTTACAAAAGAGGATAACATTCAAGCTACAACACAATGAACTAACAAGGAGTGCATATTGCTAACATAGAATCTGCGCTGTTTTAAGTTGAAAGTGCAATAGTGTAACACAATGTAGAGAAATTAAATTATTAAGTGCATTCTCAAAGTTTACACCAGGAGATATTCTTGGAAGAGCTTAGTCTTCACGAGTTTCTTGAAGGTGGAGAGGGTATCAGTTGATCTGGTAGCACTTGGGAGGTCATTCCACCAGCGCGGAACCAGATATGAGAAGAGTCTGGACCGACCTGCACTAGGTGTTGGCCGTGCTAGAAAACGTTCCTTAGAGGAGCGTAGTGGTCGTCGGGTGACATAGGGCTTCAGAAGAGAATTCAAGTAGATGGGAGCAGAGCCATCATTCACCCTGTAGGCCAACATAAGTGCCTTGAATTTAATGCGAGCAGCCAAGGGCAGCCAGTGAAGTTCAATGAACAGAGGTGTGACCTGTGCCCTTTTTGGCTGGTTAAAGACCAGACGTGCAGCTGCATTCTGGATCATCTGTAGCGGTCTCACTGCACAGGCTGGTAGGCCTGATAGGAGGACATTGCAGTAGTCAAGACGAGAGATAACCAGGGTCTGAACCAGGAGCTGGGTTGCATGTTGGGTTAGGTACGGCCTGATCTTCCTTATGTTGAATAGGGAAAAACGGCACGACCGAGCCACAGAGGTAACAGAGGTACAGAGGCACAGAGGTAAGCCATTGGCCATCGACCACGTGACACATTTCAAAGGGAAAGTAAAGTCGCACTGCATTGCGTATGCAAGCTACATGTCTTAACTGGCCATGTTACAGGTTCATTGTTCTATTACTTAACTGGCCATGTTACAGGTTCATTGTTCTATTGCTTAACTGGCCATGTTACAGGTTCATTGACAAGTTGTAGAGCTACTTTTTGCTACAAAGTTGACATAACTAGCTTTATTTTGTATGCTAGTTACCTGTGAAAATCTGCATTGTTCCTTACCAAGATGAGCCCAATTCACTGTTGTTTAAATATCCTGTAATTTTGGCAACTTTTTTCAATTGTGTTAATGCACTGTTAACGCGTTAAGTTTGACAACCCTAATCAAAATGTATAGTCTGGCTATGACCGATAGACCGGGCTCGATCCAAGGGGCAAAGTCAGCCATTGTCTTTTTTACTGCCTCTGCACGCAGTAGGTAGCCTGATAAGCTACTGCTGGCGACTCTACAAGGATAGACCAATGTGATTGGTCTGATTGGACTCTACAAGGATAGACCAATGTGACTGGTCTGATTGGACTCTACAAGGATAGACCAATGTGATTGGGTCTGGGAGAACAGCTCCTGAAGCCCGTTTCTAGTTCATTTTCTAGACGTACCTGCATAGCAAAACCATTTGATACCGCAAGGGTACATCTAGATTTCTAGGCTATGTAAACATATCGTTGTTAAAACATAGTTTCCGGCTTGTTAATTAATGGAAACATCTATGCTGTATTGATTTCTTTACATTCATTTCTGACTGCAGTCTCTTGCGCTGGTTTCTCCTTGGATAATATAAAGTCGGAAGCACAATGCACTTGCAGACATTTCTCTTTCACACAGCGTGGGGTCGGCTACATCGCAGAGGTGATTTACAATAAATAGGCTAATAATAATAGTAATAATAATAATAAACAGAAAAGAAATCCGATTGGCATAACTGACACTGCTGGATACGTCGCGCCTAATAGCCTTATAGCTCTTTATGAATGAGCAACAAATAGCCTTATAGCTCTTTATGAATGAGCAACAAATAGCCTTATAGCTCTTTATGAATGAGCAACAAATAGGCTTCAAAGTCAAATTCAATTTTATTGCCAATTTCTCCACATGTACCAGACACACAGAGGAATCAAAAGTATGTTTCTCACTATCGCCACGGTGAAGAAAAAAATGACATGTTTCTAAATAATAAACTGCACAGTAAATAAAAGACACTTCCTAACAAGCAATAAGACAAGATCACAAGACAAAAACACTAGAATTTCACAAGCATCAAAAATTCTGTGTGATATGTTGTGATTGTGCAGAATGACATGCAAAATGTTATAGAGCAAAAAGATGCCAAAGCAACAGCAACTTTGGAGTCTAGATGTTTAGGGTGGCAGAGAGGAGGTGGGGAAAGAGGGGAGACAGTTCAGAGTCCTCACAACCTGGTGGATAAAACATTGCTAGCAGGTGGAGCAGGTACTGATGCTCCTACACCTCCTCCTAGAGAGCAAGAGGCTGAGGAGACTGTGTGCGGGGTGGCTGACGTCGCTAACAATCATGGTTGCTTTTCGGGTGAGGT
>PYXC01001176.1:185000-205000 GCA_015244755.2 Tenualosa ilisha | reverse complement strand
ACACACACAAACACACACCAAACATCCATGAGAGTTAGACTATTAGATCTTTTTTCTCAGATTCTGTCTTCCAGAGAAAGGGCCAGTGTAATGGAGTTCAAAGAACCCTGTATAGATCAGGTGAATCCAGACATTACTGTTTACTCCTGACATTGCAATCTCTCTCGCCACTCTCATGAATCAGTGTCCTGACGCAGTGCAGACATTAAGGCCTTAGTCTTAGTAGAGCGTCAGGAGCTTTGGGTGCATGATTGCCATGTTGATTTTGTGAACGCTGAGGAAGAACCTTCTTTTAATCACCACATCTGAGCAGTGATAACAACACAGCCGCTTCCACAGCTTCTCTGCTTCGACCCTTAAGAACAAAAACAACAACACTGTGTCCTCCTAGGTGGGGTGCTGCAGCCGTGGACGTGGGTGTAACCTGCAACAACCTGTGCGCTCCAGTCCTGCACATGCCTGGACTCAAAGCCGCCCCTCTCAGCACCATAAACTGGGAGTTGAGCGTATGAGCAAGTGAACTAGAACCCTAGGGTGCCAGTTTCATTCAACAGCATGTCTCTTAAAGTGAGTTAGAACCCTAGGGTGCTAGTTTCACTCACCAGCACGTCTCTTAAAGTGAACTAGAACCCTAGGGTGCCAGTTTCATTCAACAGCATGTCTCTTAAAGTGAGTTAGAACCCTAGGGTGCTAGTTTCACTCACCAGCATGTCTCTTAAAGTGAGTTAGAACCCTAGGGTGCCAGTTTCACTCACCAGCATGTCTCTTAAGGTGAGTTAGAACCCTAGGGTGCTAGTTTCACTCACCAGCATGTCTCTTAAAGTGAGTTAGAACCCTAGGGTGCCAGTTTCACTCACCAGCATGTCTCTTAAGGTGAGTTAGAACCCTAGGGTGCCAGTTTCACTCACCAGCATGTCTCTTAAAGTGAGTTAGAACCCTAGGGTGCCAGTTTCATTCAACAGCACATCTCTTAAGGTGAGTTAGAACCCTAGGGTGCTTAGTTTCACTCTTAAAATGTTGGGAAGGAGTATGTCTGGGAAGATTCTCATTCATCCAGGTCATGGTTGTCAAGGTGTTCAGTTCCATGCAACTGGACTTCTTTTTGGAGCTTGAGGACATTTCACCTTTCATCCAAAAGGCTTCTTCAGTTCTGGCCTGGTGATGGGAAGAGCGGGAGATTTATCTCTGGACAGTGGGTGTAACTGTGAGCTGTAGACCACACCTCATCATGTGACAATGGGTCAGTGTTGGTGAGGGAGGTTTACCAACATGCACACCACACAGCGTATTCACAGCATGAGAAGAACGAGGGGTCAAGACAAATTTGATGAACAAAATGAGCTTATTTTAAGCTCAAATGTTCTTGGATTTATCAGATTTTGTCTTATATTTTGATAGATATTTTATATTTACACAGTGTCTTTGTCATGTAGCGTTATATTAAATTAGTAACACAAGTTTAGACACTGGATTAGACAGTTTTTTTTTGGTCAGGCATGAATCTGGCCATCCTTGCCACTAGTTAACTAGCAGGCTACACAGCAGCCTAGAAATCAAATCTCTGTACCCTTGAATTCACTTATTTTGTGAGTTTGTCCTCTGCAGTTAGCTTTCCACGCTGCCTACTCTGGCCTTGACCTTTGTCTCCATGACCTTGATCTATAACTCCATGACTTTGACCATTGACCTTGAGTACTAACTCTTGTCATCTGTTGTTACCATGTCATCTATGCACAGACAGACACACTGTGTCTCAGGAAGTGGGTTGTCTCAGTGAGTTTTAACAATGCATTAATAAATATATTCACACACACACACACACACACTCACTACTACATACTCTCACTCTCAGATGAATGCATGTGAGTGTGTTTGTGTCAGTATATATTTATTAATGTGTGTGATTATACATATATATTTATTAATGTGTGTGTGT
The DNA here is from genome assembly GCA_015244755.2 of Tenualosa ilisha. Taxonomy (NCBI): domain Eukaryota; kingdom Metazoa; phylum Chordata; class Actinopteri; order Clupeiformes; family Clupeidae; genus Tenualosa; species Tenualosa ilisha. Next base: position 203,064 of record PYXC01001176.1, on the reverse strand, counting down.
ATATATATATGTATATTTATTAATGTGTGTGTGTGTTTGTGTAAATATGTATTTATTAATGTGTATGTGTGTTTGTGTAAATATATATTTATTAATGTGTATGTGTGTATATATATGTATATTTATTAATGTGTGTGTGTGTGTGTGTGTGTGTGTGTGTGTTCACTCTCACTTCCTCCTCTGGTCTTCTTGTCCATCTCTTTAACTACCCCTCCCCCATCAGATCATCACCATGGTAACTGATACCTTTTGGTGTCCCATGAGACTGCACTGATTGCTTGGGTCAGGACTGTGTGTGTGTGTGTGTGTGTGTGTGTGTGTGTATACAATATATATGTCTATGTGGGCGTGTGATTACATCTGTGTGTGTGTGTGTTTGTGTGGAGGTGTAATGGCACAGAAATCTTCAAACCTTTTATTGTGTGTGTGTGTGTGTGTTCTGGAGTGGCATCAGCATCACCTTACATGTGAAACTGTTTTCTGCTTTTATATGGAATCATGAGTTTGAGTTTCTAAGACATATAATAATCTCTCTCTCCCTTTCTCGCTCTTGTATGTGTCTGTGTGTGTGTGTGTGTGTGCGTGTGTGTTCCTACACCTTCACTGACATCAGCTGTTCGCCAGAAATCCTTTCTTCTGTAAGTTCGTGTTCAGAATACGTCACGCGGGGAACATAAAGACGTGTTAACACTGGTGTGCGCGAGGTGGAGATGACCAAAGAAGAACGCTCCAGATGGCGCACGCGGTTACTGTGGTAGAGGAAACACAAACACGCGTGTATGTGGAAATAAATGGCCCCGAGCCCTCCCGTCTTGCGCAGGTGAGTTGCTCCCCAAGAGCCTGGAGTCTGCCCGTGAGCGAGTGAGTGACAGGTTCTTCCTTGTGCGTCCCGTCTCTGAGGAGTGGAGGTTGGGCGGCGCAAGCTGATCCGTTCGCTTCAGACGAGGACACGCAGCATTAGGCGCGCGTGGGAGCGTGGAGGAGGGCTTCACCAGTCGCTCTCCAAACACACGGGCGGTCTTGAGCAGGGAGTGGAGGAGAAAGCCAGCCGTCAGCGTAGCGCGGGAGACCTATGCATCGGATTTGGATTTTGTTTCTTTGTTCGCCACCGGAGCGATGCTGCGGAGCCTCGTGCTGTTTTTCAGTGTACTGGGCGCATGCTGCGGATCAAGTTTCCCGAGCAACATCAACATAGGTACAGTCAGCTGCGCGGGCAGGACCGCTCCACGTTCGAGAGCAGTTATTGGTCTCTGAGCAGCGCGTCTGCTTTGTTTTTGCATTCACTGTGTGTGTGTGTGTGTGTGTGTGTGTGTGTGTTTCTCCTTCACAGGGGGACTGTTTCCTGCGGATTCGCACGAGTATGAGGTGTTCCGCTTCGCGCTCTCACACCAGCAGGATATTCCTAAGCTCGTGCCGCAGGTGGACATGGTCAAAAGCGGGAACAGTTTCTCTATGACATACGCATGTGAGTGCCATTGTGTGTGTGTGTGTGTGTGTGTGTGTGTTAGCATCTTCTGTTTATCCTGTTTGTGTTTAACATCTGAGCATTTGATTGGAGTCAGAGCTTCCGATTGGAGGAGTGGATTTCGTGGTAAGAGTGCGCGCGCGCGCGTGTGTTGTCTGAGAAAGTGCAAGCTCTGTATTTGAATCCCAGTCTGCTTGCTCGGTAGTCACAGAGGCCCGCGTGCATGTGTGAAAGTTAGAGCTGTCATCATCCTGTTGCACGAGAGACCGGGAGTCAGCTGTCTACTGTAAGAAACCCTTTGCGAGATTCTATCCCGTTAGAGCCGTTACTGCAGTTCGAGGAAGTAGACAGGTCGAATCCGCAGCTACGGCGGTCCGCTGAGGCTCGAGGGTGTGATGTGCGCCTGATGTGTGCGTGCGTGTGTCCATCTCCCCGAAGCTTCAAGTGAATCCAAACGTGTTTTGTTCCACCTCAAACTGAGTCGGTGTTCTGCGACATGTGTCAGTGGGAGCCGTGCGGACATCAGCCGTGCGTAAGCTTCTGTCAGGGTTTAAGGAACATTTCCCATTTACATGTTAACCACCCGGGCTCTTCCTGGCGCAGTCAGTAATCGCGAGCTGAAGCCTCAGTAAAATTGTCCGTTTGGACTTGACTCATCCAGTCGCGCGCGCTGATGTAATGTGGCGTCTGTCCTCCATCCGTTACCGGTGTTGGACTGAACACCTGTGTAACACGCGCAAGATAGGAGCTGAGCCCCACAATTGAGTGCGCGAGGAGCAAGCCAAGAAGAGCTCGCCACATGTAGGCAAGACACACGTGTGTGTGTGTGTGTGTGTGTGAGAGAGAGAGAGAGACAAACAATTCTAATTTCTTTCAGTTCATGTTCACAGTACTAGGATGAACAGAGAGAGATTTGACATTATTCGTGCCTATGTGAGTGTGTGTGTGTGTGTGTGTGTGTTAGGCCAATTGTGCTAAATATTATGGTATAATAAGAACCAGTGCTGAAGGTATTATGGTTTTTTTTTCAGCGTGTGTGTTTAAAAGCAGAATTCTGGTAGCTGATTTTAAGTCTGTTTGCTGCACTACGTAGTGAAGCAGTGACATTTCATAAACAGCCACTGACTGTGTGTGTCTGTGTGTGTGTGTGTGTGTGAGAGAGAGAGAGAGAGAGAGAGAGAGAGAGAGACTATGTGTGTCAAGGATTACTCCTGAGGCGGATTTATCAAATATTGACTTTACTTGGAACTCATCAGCAACCATACAACAAGCGCATCTCCCATTAGTATCACTGAATCTCCCGCACTACCATACAAGTCACAGTATCACACGCATCTCAGCCACCATACATGACAGTATATGTGTATGTCAGTGTTTGTGCGCTATGTGTAACGGATGCCAGCTAGCCGATACCTCAAGAGCCTCCTAGTCAGCTGACTGGCAGCCTGGGCTTTTTGGACGACTGGCTAGGGCCTCGCATGTGCAGTCGAGGTTTCTGGGAGGTTGTGGGTTCATCCCGGGGCTGGACTGGGCGGGATGACCTTGCCGAATGACTGTGTGTATCTGTGGATCCCGCATCACACAGACTTCCACATTTCCTGAGCAGTCACCACTACCCTTCCCTGACTGGTCCCATGAGGGGACTGGTTCACTGGGCCTTGTGTGGTGCAGCGTGGGCTGATTGTGATGCCTGCTGATGTCAGTGCAGTGCATGCTGGGTAGAGATGTTGGCGGACATGGACACCTTCGGACCATGATTCTGGTTCTGGCCCATAGTTCATATTTCCACCCCATTTTTCCCCTGTGACACCTGCACCGAACTGTGACATCTGTCACCATAATGGTTCAGTTCATCATTAATTTTGTGTGGTCTTGGAGTTTTAATTGAGTGCATGTGTGCATGTGTGTGTGTGTGGTGTTGAACTTTATGTATGTGGTGTTAGTTAGTGTTAGAACCCATGTTTCCAGTGCCCTGTGTTCCCACGGCCAGAATACATGCGCTTCAATTTAATGTTCTGATAACAAGCATTAGTCCTATTGTGTAAAATGTTTCAATAATTGGGGTCTAAGCAGACAACATGCTTTTTCTTTCTGTTATTCTGCACCTCACAGTCTAGCGCCACCAACAGGCCAAAGTTGTATTTGTGCTTGAACAGTGTGTGTGTGTGTTTGTGAGTGTGTTGCATGTCCCTTGCTTGTGAGCTCATCTCCCAGTCTGAGGTGCTGCTAGCTGCTGGTTGGATGGATGCATCATATACTATACTGATGACCTGGATGAAAGTGAGGCCAGTGATGGCCAGCTTGTTCAGTAGCTGTGCAGTACTTTCATAGACCTCCTTCCTGATGCCTCTAAAGATGTGCTAGTGTGTCAGTACTTTCATAAAGCTCCTTCCTGATGCCTCTAAAGATGTGCTAGTGTGTCAAACCAGAGATGGTTTAGTAAGAGACACATCACTGAAAAAAAACTCCATAGAAATGTAGCAGTTTGTCACGTAAAAATGGTGGAATTGAGAAATATGAAATCCTACCCCGCAATGAAAGTAGCCAATCACGTTGTTTGACACAGCATGATTGACGGTTAGCCTTTTGTTTACTGTCTCTGACGTGGCCATGTGGCAAATTCACGTCTAGAATAATGTCTTTTTAAGCATTACTATGTGGGTAACCTCTGAGAAAATATTTACATTTCAAGGATTCACAAGGATTCATACCATACGATTTTTAAGTCAGTATAACTTGCCTATATGGAGATATGGATGTCTTTTTGAAAAAGTCTATCTTTGTTGTTGATCTTATAACGCAAGAGTTCCAAATGAAGAACATTGCCCAGTTCTGCAAGCCACTGCTGGAAAGAGGGGCCAGCGTCTGATTTCCACTGTTGCAATATGAGGCGCCTGGCTAACAGGATACACAGGGAAATTGTTTGCCCCTCATACTTGGGTATGGTGGGACTGTACTCCACAGAGCCAAAAATGGCAAGTAGAGGGTCTGGAGTGATGGTTTTATGAAAAGCCTTTGAAATATAGTCAAATATAAAAGACCAGAAAGGGGTTAGCTTAGGACAAGCCCAATATTGGAGTGCAAGAGTTCCAGCGTGTTGTTTACACTTTTCACATAAAGGAGAAACATTAGGGTAAATGCTATGGAGTCTAGTTTTGAAATAATGAAGTCTATGGACTACTTTAAATTGAATAAGGGAATGCCTGGAATTTATGGAACTACTATGAATTCTATCTAGAATCCCCTCCCATGTTGGAACACAAATTTCCATACCAAGTTCCTGTTCCCAGTCATTTTTCAGTTTTTCAGCGGGCACTTCTGAATGGGCTAGTAGGGTATGATAGAAAGCAGAAACTATCCCTTTTGCGCGAGTTGCAAGGCAACTTGTATGCACTGGGGAAAAGAAAGAATAGTCAATATGAGAGTAAAACTTATGCACTGGGGAAAAGAAAGAATAGTCAATATGAGAGTAAGACTTATGCACTGGGGAAAAGAAAGAATAGTCCCTTGCAGTTGGATGCTTAAGCCTCCATATGTCAACTATGTTGAGGTTGTTAATCAGAGTATTTAAAAGAATGCTAGAATTTGACTGGTGGAGAGATTTGGAAAACTGTTTATCTAGGAGGTGGTCCATGACACAATTAAAGTCCCCATCAATTATGACATTAGTATTAGAAATGTCTGGAATCACATTAATGACCTTTCGAAAAAAAAGTCTGGGTTGTCAAAGTTAGGTGCATAAAGATTGACAAGAGTTATTGGAACAGAGTTTAAGGTACCGGCCACAAACAGGAACCTACCATTGGGATCACTGATAGTAGAGTACTGAATGAAAGGGATGTTCTTCCTAATTAGAATAGCCACCGCCCTAGCTTTAGTGGTAAAATTTGCTTGATATATTTGGTCTACCCAGCTAACCTTGAAATTCCCTTCCCGTACTATGTTTAATGTGTGTTTCCTGCAGAAACATGATGTCAGCTGAGATGGACTTAAGATGTGCCATTGCTTTAGCTCGTTTTATAACATGACCAAGGCCCCTCACATTCCAACTCACAAATTGATATCCTTGCCCTTGCATTTGCCATGTAAAAGTATGTGGAAATACTGGAGTAGTAATACTTTGAAGAGTCATTTTCAGAGAAATGACGAGTAACAGCTGGCTGATAAAAAAAGAAAAAGAAAGAAAAACAAAAAAAAGAAAACATAAGCTTCACACAACCCCAACAATCAGAGAGAGTGTGAGCATCAGTCCCGAGTCGCATACCTTAAAGGTGCCCTGCCATACATCTAGAAGGTTTTTTAAATTGCTCTCTGAGGTCTCCAAAGATGGTATGTAACTTTAGTTGGTCTGAAAACAGTCCAAAGAGACCTTAACAGGGCCCTATGCAACCTATTCAAATAGGCCTGGAGTAAAGCCCTTTGTTTTTCCACCTATGATAATGAGCTGTGCTCTGATTCGCTGCTGTAGCAGGGCAGCGCTGCATGGCATGTTGAGTGAATGTTTACATTTGGAATATGAAATTTCCGAGGAAGCGGAGGAAGGTGTAGCCTTTGATACACACATTCACCAGTCGCTTGGTGATTGGAAATGGACAGCTTGTAATGTGTAAGGTTTCACACTAGCCAACATAGCCTGGGCCCGTGTTCATGAAGAATCTTAAGGCTAAAAGTCGCTCCTAACATGTGAATATAATGTCATTTGTTTGTAGTAGAGTAATTTTAGAGTAATTCACAAAGATATTTAGCGCTAAAAATAGCACCATCTGGAACAGCACCATCAGTGTCAGATGTGGGGTGGGAGATTATTCCAAAGGAGGGGTGCACGGTAACAGAAGGCTCTTTCTCCTATTGTAGATTTTGATATTCTTGTGATTACAAGAAGACCAGCATTTTGTGATCTTAAGAAAAAATATGTTTTTGAAATATGTTTTACATGACTATTTAGAGGTGAGAGAGGTCCTGGTCAGTAATTACCCCGTGGTCTTTAATTTTTGTGTTATGTGACAGTGAAAGGCCACTGAGTAGGTTTTGGCAAAGAGGTAGAATGTTATTCAGCTGTTTAGGGCCAATCATCATAACTTCAGTTTTATCAGAGGAAGGAAATGTCTAGGAGACAGGCATTAAGTTTAGTTATTGGCATATAGTCATTAGGCTTCATGGAAAGGTAAAGCTGGGTATCGTCAGCATAGGAGTGGAAAGTAATGCCATTTTTTCTTATCCGGATCCTAAAGGTAACATGTACAAGGAGAATAACAGGGGCCCTAGCACTGAGCCTTGGGGTACACCAAACTTTACTTTGGTGTGGGATGAGGACTCATTATGAGCATCTACAAACTGGTAGCGGCCAAAGAGGTACGATTTGAACCAGGCTAATGCAGAGTCTTTGATGCTTATCACGTGTTCAAGCCTGTGTAGTAGGATTCCATGGTCAATAGTGTCAAAGGCAGCACTAAGATCCAATAGGATTAATATTGATATATATCCATTGACAGATGAGATAAGGGGGTCATTGAAGACTTTAACTAGGGCTGATTCTGTACTATGATTAGCTCTAAAGCTTGACTGGAAGGCATCAGTGGGTAACATGCAGACACACACACATATTATTGGATATTATTTTCATTTGCTTAGACACTTTTTTCAAGTATTTTTGATACAAATGGGAGGTTAGATATGGGTGGTAAATAGCAAGGACATCAGGATCAAGGTTAGGTTTTTAATAGATGGTTTAACAACAGATGTCCTGAAAGATTTTGGGACATGCCCAGCAATGAGTGAATCATTTATAATTTTAAGAATTGTCCCAGCCAATAGAGGGAGAGCAACCTTAAGAAGATCTGTTGGGATAGGATCCAGTAAGCATGTTGAGGCTTCAGCTGAGGACATCATTTCTGATATACTGGTGGGTGTGAATGAATCAAGGTATGCTACAGGTTGACTAGAGCTAGCTGTAACCATTACATGTGGTCCAACTGGATTTGAGGTTCCAAGGGAGTTGTTTATTAAGTCTAATAGATTGAATTTTGTCATTAAAAAAGTCCAAGAAATCATTGCTGCTTAGAGCTATTGGAATGGAGTGGGTCACCTCATTACTACTTTTTGTTAGATGGAATAGAGTGTTAAAAAAGAATTTTGGATTATTTTTATTTTATTTTTTTTTTTTTTTTATTGTATAAGTATAATATGCTGATTTGGCATTGTTAAGTTCTGTGTTGTACTCTTTTAAGCTATCTTTCCAAGCAAGGCGGAACACTTCAAGTTTAGTGGCATACCATTCCCTATGCAAGTCTACGCGCAGCTTGTTTCAGTAAATCAGTCTGTGTGGTATACCATGGGGTAATTTCATCTTGTTTTCTAGTTTGCGTTGTAGTAAATGGTGCAGTGGTGTTGAATGTGGAGTGTAGTACATTTACAATATTATCAGTTAATTGATCAACTTGGGTTGGGCTTAGAGTAGAGCCTTCTAATGCAGGCCTGTATTGGCTCAGTAAAGGCTCAAAGAGAGAGGGAATTTTTGCTATGTAGTCATCTGTAGTTTTGGGAGTTATGTTTCGAGTGCAGTATAAATTGAGTGCTACATAGTTTAATGTGAAGTTATTAAGTCGTGGTCAGTTAGTGTAGGGTGTTGAGGTAGGGTTGTAAGTTGTTCTATTTGTACTCCATATGTTAGTACAAGATCAATGGTGTGATTACCTTGATGTGTAGGTGTATTTACATTTTGACGTATCGACTTTAATCTCGTCATGGCAAATATATAGTTTTTCTTCATGTGTTGCCCTAATACTCTGTCGTACCTTTTCCTGACTAACAGTAGGTCCCAACTGCTTTGTGAATAAGTTAATAAGAGAAAACTCTTCGTTAGCAACTTTTAGTGGATTTAGGAGTTCTCCTAGTGCTAAGATACATTTTGTGAATATGGGCTCAGATAACTGCTTCGTTATAGCAAGGTAGCTTAACATTATATGTCAAGAAGGGTCCGCGGGTTGGGCGGTGTGGGTTGTTTTTTTAGAGGGAAATGCGGTTTGCAGGCGGGTTGAGTCAAAATCAATCATTTTACATATAGTTTTTTTCAATCGCTAACAAGCTTTTGTCTGACAAAACTCCAAATACAATTTGCACACCATCAGTCTGTTGTAGCCATACTGTTGACATTTCTTACTGTTTTCACACTATATGCAGTCAATAAATGCATTTCTACAATGTTTACATTTTCTTTCCAGACAGGATCGCCCCAACACCAAATTGATGTACCTTTTATTGATGTCTTTTTTGCAAAAGTTTAAACAGCGTGCCAGACATGAAATCTAATGTCCAAAACCTTCAATACAATACAAAAAGAACACTGAGCATCTCTAATTTCAATTCCAATTGCAGAAGTTGACAGGTGTTGACAACAGACTGATGGTTTGTTGTACTTGGAGTTTGGAAAAAAGTGATTCCACACTGGACAAAGGCATGTTAGCAGCTGGAAACAAATGTAGGCTCCATGGAACATTTAGAATCTAATGTAAAATGACGGACTAATTTTTGCACACATCACTGTAAACACTCACACAAATATAACTGGTAAAGTAAATGGATCATTTCAAGTAAGCTGTAAAGTAAGCAGAAGCAGGATTTTGAGGTCAATGTAGTCTGTGAAGTCATGGATTTGAAAGACATAAAAATGAGTGTAGTTTTAGAAATGCCATGACTTGGTAGTATTTTGAAAGTTTGTGTACAATGACTACATGTTCATTGTGTAAAAAAAAAACATGTTAGTGTTTGGTAGAATTATTTTATTTCGAGCCACATTGGCTGTGTCTTTTTTGTTAACAAAATGTGCTTTTGACAAAATAGTTACATGTATCAGATCGTTGGTTTATTTTTTGTGTCAAGATAAAATGTTTTCCTTGCCTCACATGCACACAGGCCGCACGTCAGAGACTGCAGGATCTCCCACTGTAAAGCCTCTTATCAATAATTTGTGTAGTGAAAATAAAAGCCTGCCACACATCTCCTAACACTCATCCTATAGGCCCTCTGTCTGTTACAACGAAATGCAATAAGCAAGCAAAACAGGATATGATTAGGCGGTAGACTTGTTTCCCTTTCTCTCTCCCTCTCACACAAGTTCACAGAGGAACTGAGTGATATTTTTATTAGTTCATTGGCTGCTTGTTTTCGGTCTGAGCGCCCGATTGCGGTGCAAAATTATAAAACTTTTCGTTTTTGTGTTTCTTAAACATCACAAAGCGAGTGCTGCATCTGACTCTACATACATACATAGCCTACATACATACATACACACCTACATACATACATACATACAGCACATCTGTACATACATACATACATACATACATACAGCACATCTGTACATACATACAAACATACACACCTACATACATACATACATACAGTACATATATACATACACACATACAAACATACATACCTACATACATACATATATACATACAAACATACATACATACATACATACATACATACATACATATATACAGCACATCTGTACATACATACAAACATACACACCTACATACATACATACATACATACACACATACAAACATATACCTACATACATACATACATACATACATACATACAGCACATCTGTACATACATAGCCTACATACATACAGTACATATATACATACATACAGCACATCTGTACATACATAGCCTACATACATACATACTCTATTGCTCAAAAGTTTGAGGTCACTCTGATGTTTCCTTGTTTACCAAGGACACACAAACAATTTGTTTTCCTCTTATTTAGATGTTTGTGTTTTATTTAGATGTTTGTGTTTTGTTTAAGGACATGCATACAATTAGTTTTAATTGAACATTTAGACATAAATAAGATGTCAGAGACACAATTAATGATTTTATTTGAAATGAAGAATTAAACTTTGCTCCCATTTTAAAAGTCACCTTTTGTAGGAATTACATAGGAACAGACAAATCTCATGTGTGAGAAGAACAGAGAAACTATGAAAAGATGCTCAAACTCTCTTCACCAGTCCGACATGGTGCAGACAGTTTCACTCTTGCTAAGCCACACAACCCCCTGTGGGCGGCGCGTGGCAGGACCAACTTCATCTACAACAGCATAGCAACCCAATACACACCTACAGACGATGACTGCAGCAGCGGCAGCAGTGGTCAGGAACAGCAGCAGCAGTGCAATTATATGTCCCACACAGAACACCCCCCCTCCACACAAACACACACACACACACACACATACATGCACACACACACAGAGATACGCACACAGACACATACGTACACATACATGCATATAAATGCACATACGCACACCCACACACATACACACACACACACACACACAACCACAGTACCCCCACTCATAACATTTGGAATTTAAAGCCACACACAGAGAACCAGGCAGTGAATCCAGTGGAGAGAGAGAGAAGATAGAGGGAGAAAGAGAGAAAAATGAGACACCTACACACTCATCTTCTCTGGTCTTCATTCGTTCCCTCTCTCTCTCTATCCCTCTCTCTGCCTCCTGCCTCTGCGTTTACCAAACAGATTGAGACTGTTCCTGCACACAGCCCAACTCACAGCATGGACACACACACACACACACTCACACACACAAACATGCAAACACCAAGCAACCACATACATACACACACACACACAAGCGCGTGCGCGAACACAGAGCACACACGTACACACACAAGTGCGACTGCAAACAAATGCACTCGCACATCGCACACATTGCATAGGCAAGTCATATACTCATACACTGTTACATTCATTAACACCATTCTAAATGTCAAAATGACACACACACACATACAGAAGCACACACACTTACACGCACATAGAAGCACTCAGACACACACACACACATTTAGCCTGTGCTCAACATAGCTGTGGAACTCTTCCAGCAGTGTCCTTCCCTCTGCTCATAAGCAGATTGGCTGGTGGAATCCAACAGACGCACACACACTCACACACACATACACATTCACACGGAGAAGTCACACAATCACACACACCCTCTCTCTCTCACACACACACTCTCATAGACACACACATTCATAGACAAAGACACTCACAAACACACATATGCACCCAAAATCACACACACACTCTCACAGACACACAGTCATAGAAATATTCACATTCATTGTCGAAGACACCACCCAACACACACACACACACACACACACACACACACACACAAACATGGACTCATTTTAAAGTCCTAATGAAGTTTAACACTCAGAGGTCCAGGGCCTTTAAGACACTTTGAGGCAGTCTCCTACACCTTGACATTTTTAAGTATTTCATCTAACTCAAAACATCTACACAAAAGTGGCCCATAGGATTCTATTGTAGTAAACCTCAGCAGTAATATAAGAGTAAAGTGGCCCATAGGACTCTATTGTAGTAAACCTCAGCAGTAAAATAAGAGTAAAGTGGCCCATAGGACTCTATTGTAGTAAACCTCAGCAGTAATATAAGAGTAAAGTGGCCCATAGGATCTATTGTAGTAAACCTCAGCAGTAATATAAGAGTAAAGTGGCCCATAGGATTCTATTGTAGTAAACCTCAGCAGTAATATAAGAGTAAAGTGGCCCATAGGATTCTATTGTAGTAAACCTCAGCAGTAATATAAGAGTAAAGTGGCCCATAGGACTCTATTGTAGTAAACCTCAGCAGTAATATAAGAGTAAAGTGGCCCATAGGACTCTATTGTAGTAAACCTCAGCAGTAATATAAGAGTAAAGTGAATGTAATAAAATACATTGTTATAAAAGGTTCCCTCAGGAAACAGGTCTCATTATAATTCTCCGTCTGGATCTATTTAGAGTTCTTCAATGTGGTCCGGAACCATTCAGAGTTCTTCAGCGCTGTCTGGAATAAGCGCTGTTGAATAAGCAAATGGACATCTTGAGGTTTCAGCCCAGATGTCTTTTACTCCACTGTTTTCTCATGCACGCACGTCTTCTCAGGCACACACGTCTTCTCAGGCACACACGTCTTCTCAGGCACACACGTCTTCTCAGGCACACATGTTTTCTCATGCGCACACGTTTTCTCATGCGCACATGTTTTCTCAGGCCCACATGTTCTCTCATGCACACATGTTCTCTCATGCACACACGTTTTCTCATGCACACACGTTTTCTCATGCACACACGTTTTCTCATGCACACACGTTTTCTCATGCACACACGTTTTCTCATGCACACACGTTTTCTCATGCCCACATGTTTTCTCATGCGCACATGTTTTCTCAGGCCCACATGTTCTCTCATGCACACATGTTCTCTCATGCACACACGTTTTCTCATGCACACATGTTTTCTCAGGCACACATGTTTTCTCATGCACACACTTTTTCTCAGGCACACACGTTTTCTCATGCACACACATTTTCTCATGCACACACGTTTTCTCAGGCACACATGTTTTCTCAGGCACACATGTTTTCTCATGCACACATGCTCTCTCAGGCCCACATGTTTTCTCATGCACACGTGTTTTCTTATGCACACATGTTTTCTCATGCATACATGTTTTATCATGCACACATGCTTATCATGCACACATGCACACAACATTTTTGTCTCTCAGGTGAATATTGTTGATTAATGCAGGATTTTAATTTTTTTTTAAAAAATCTATGTTATTATTTTAATTGCCTGTGTACTATGAAGTGAATTCCCCCAACCCCCGTACAACCCATACACACAAATACCTACTCGCAAATAAAACTTTGCAAAACATTTCCAGCATATTCCTAACAATTGAATCTGTCTGTTTCTTGGCCTCTTTTGTCCATGACTTACTGTTGCTGTTTTGTTCTTGGATGTTTGAATGGTTCACAGAGCTTTCTTCTCTGTTCTTATGTGAGAGCTGGCTGTGTGTGTGTGTCTGTGTGTGTTGATGTATGTGTTAGGTGTTAAGTTACATGTTGGTAGTGTGTATCAAGATTTGGATTGGGATAATGTAGTCCATACTTCCAAAAACCCAAATCATAGCTACATACATCTGCAGTTCTGTCATAGGGCTTATGTAGGGCTCACCCAGATGGGGTGAGTGTCTGATCCATTGTGCTCTTTCTGCCCCCATGGGACCATTGGCTCCTTTATGTCTTTTTGTCTAGGAGTGTCAAGTTTATGGAAGATTACAGACTTAACTGGAGTACAGTTATCAATGGATCCAGTGCTACATCTCTAAAATGATGATTTCCGTGTTTCTCTTGCCGAAGGGACACGTAAAGTTTGGCTTATGGACCTAACCGCTGCTAAGAAGATAATAGCTCAGCTCATCAGCAAGAATTAATAATGCTAAACTGCGCACTCTGTCGCTGTGGAGAGATTTGGTTGGTGACTTGAAAGGTCTGTCGTTGGATTGATGATCTGTTTATGTCTGTATTGGTGCCCTGAGGTGTGAGATGGGGGGGAGGGAGGCTGGGGGATTGGGTGGGGTGAGGAGAGGGCAGGGGTGAGGAGAGGGCAGTTGGGTGTTGGAAATGTTCCTAAATAATAATAACTTTGTATGAACCTGATATGTTTTTCTATGCTTTCTGGTTTGGCAATAAACAATAATTAAAAAAAAAGATTTGGATTGCTGATGTTGGGTTGTATGTCTTTGGTTTGTCAAATTATATTAATGAACCGTGTGTGTGTGTGTGTGTGTGTGTGTGCAGTCTGTTCCCAGTTTGCCAAGGGTGTGTATGCCATCATTGGCGTGTATGACCGGCGCACAGTGAACATGCTGATGTCGTTCTGTGGCGCGCTGCATGTGTGCTTCGTCACTCCCAGCTTCCCTGTGGCTGCAGCCAACCAGTTTGTCATCCAGCTCAGACCCCAACTGCAGGGGGCGCTAGTCAACATCATTGAGTTCTATAGATGGACAAGATTCACCTACCTGTACAGCTCCGACTCAGGTACATACACACACACACACACACACACACACACACACACACACACACACAATTCACCTACCTGTACAGTTCAGACTCAGGTACATACACACACACACACAATTCACCTACCTGTACAGCTCCGACTCAGGTACATATACACAGACACACACACACACACATGCACACACATACACACACAATTCACCTACCTGTACAGCTCCGACTCAGGTACATACACACACACACACACACACACACACACACACACACACACACACACACAATTCACCTACCTGTACAGCTCAGACTCAGGTACATATACACAGACACACACACACACATGCACACACATACACACACAATTCACCTACCTGTACAGCTCCGACTCAGGTACATATACACAGACACACACACACACATGCACACACATACACACACAATTCACCTACCTGTACAGCTCCGACTCAGGTACATACACACACACACACACACACACACACACACACACACAATTCACCTACCTGTACAGCTCAGACTCAGGTACATATACACAGACACACACACACACATGCACACACATACACACACAATTCACCTACCTGTACAGCTCCGACTCAGGTACATACACACACACACACACACACACACACACACACAATTCACCTACCTGTACAGCTCAGACTCAGGTACATACATGCAGACACACACACACACACACACACAGACAGACATGATTCACCTACTTGTACAGCTCTGACTCAGGTACATACACGCAGACACACACATATACACACAGAAATATAATATTCACCTACCTGTACAGCATCGACTCAGGCACACAAACACACACACACACACACACACACAAACATTTTAGAGGAACCTTTTCAGCGTTTTCACCTTTTCAGCGTTTTGGCCAGAAAATGGTGGTGTAAACACACACCTATCTGCGTGGTACAGGTGCCATTTAGGCTCAAACTGTATTGTGGCTAATTGGCTTAGATAGTGGGAGTGATCTCATGAAGGTTTAGAGGACAAGTTTGTTTTTTTACACTTAAAGCCTTGTTTCCTGATCGTTTATGATGAAATACAATGGTTAAGATTCAAATTTTGACAAATGCTTCTGTTCTGATTTTGCGTTAACAGCCCCTTCCTACCTACAAAATGGCAGCATAGGTGCATAGCTACAATCTTTGTTAAAATGCATTAAACTTTTGTATGTAAAGACATGAAACTAACAGAGTGGTCAGTAATGTTCACTGATATGCTGACTCAAAAATCATGGCAAAGTGTGACGTCCATCATTACTTGTGTTGCTTCAGACTCTCAGACGGAAGGATACGTGTGTGAGGAGTGAGGAGAAAAAATAGGTCCACAATTGAAAATGAATGGTCAAAAACCTGTTTGCAGCGAATCTTGTGTCAGCATATCAATCAGCCATTCGTCAAAATATCAGTCTTATCCATTGTATGTCATCATAAATGTAGAAAAAAAAGACCTTTACTAGGAGAATGATTTTTTGTCTGAAAAAAAAACCATGAATGGCCTGCCACACCAGTCCAAAATATAAGCAGCTTGAATTTGCTAATATGGCTAAAGAAATGAATGTTGTTTGTCGACAGGCTCTTCTGGCTAAATAAATGAATCTTTTGTTTTTGTTAGTTGCTGGTTTTCATAGAAAAAGAGTTAACAGCTGAACTTGGTGTTCATTTAATCTTTCATTTGATCTTGGTGTTCATTTTATGCTACTATTACAATTAAAAGAGTTCTTCTACGTAGAGTAATGCACCACAGTGCCCACAAAGCACCACAAAACATGAAGCCTTCCTCTAACTTGCCAAACACTAACACACACCTGAGTTCATCGTTTTACCTGCGTTGCCAAACACTAACACACACCTGAGTTCATCGTTTTACCTGCGTTGCCAAACACTAACGCACACCTGAGCTTCATCAGTTTACCTGCGTTGCCAAACACTAACGCACACCTGAGTTCATCGGTTTACCTGCGTTGCCAAACACTAACACACACCTGAGCTTCATCGGTTTACCTGCGTTGCCAAACACTAACACACACCTGAGCTTCATCGGTTTACCTGCGTTGCCAAACACTAACGCACACCTGAGCTTCATCGGTTTACCTGTGTTGCCAAACACTAACACACACCTGAGTTCATGGGTTTACCTGCGTTGCCAAACACTAACGCACACCTGAGTTCATCGGTTTACCTGCGTTGCCAAACACTAACACACACCTGAGCTTCATCGGTTTACCTGCGTTGCCAAACACTAACACACACCTGAGCTTCATCGGTTTACCTGTGTTGCCAAACACTAACACACACCTGAGCTTCATCGGTTTACCTGTGTTGCCAAACACTAACGCACACCTGAGTTCATCGGTTTACCTGTGTTGCCAAGTGCACTGCAGGCATGTAAACCCCTCATACTTCACACAAAATGAACCATGTTGCCATAACTACAGTGGTATCCAATGTTGCCATAACTACAGTGATATCCAATGTTGCCATAACTACAGTGATATCCAGTGTAAAATAAATACTAATTTGCATCTCAGTCTGGCCACTCTCATATCATCCAGCTTCCATGAGGTGAGATTAAGAGACATAGATTAAAATCCCTCTGCAGGCACTGGATATGCCTACAGAGAAAAGAGAGAGAGGGATGCATTACAATTTAAGCCTGCCTCCATGGTGTAAAAGCCAGTTTTTGATTGGCTCCCTATCTCAGGTGAATGGGAAGAAGTGGAGATAGGCCTTGTGGCCAGATTGAGCTGCATAACAGATCAGAATAGGTGAGAACCAGGCTAAATTTATGGTGCTCTTTTAGTGATTTTGCCTCGAAAGTAACAAGTACACCATGGTAGAATTTGAGCTTAATTTGCCAGCTTCATAGTTACTTCTGCGGCTACAATAAATTACCCCTCACGGGGGGAATGTAGGCCCACTCAGAGGCTCTGAATGGACGGGAGGAATCTAGGCTCTCTCAGAGGCTCTGAATGTAGGCTCTCTCAGAGGCTCTGAATGTAGGCTCTCTCAGAGGCTCTGAATGGACGGGGGGAATCTAGGCTCTCTCAGAGGCTCTGAATGTAGGCTCTCTCAGAGGCTCTGAATGTAGGCCCACTCAGAGGCTCTGAATGGACGGGAGGAATCTAGGCTCTCTCAGAGGCTCTGAATGGACGGGGGGAATGTAGGCTCTCTCAGAGGCTCTGAATGTAGGCTCTCTCAGAGGCTCTGAATGTAGGCTCTCTCAGAGGCTCTGAATGGACGGGAGGAATCTAGGCTCTCTCAGAGGCTCTGAATGTAGGCTCTCTCAGAGGCTCTGAATGGACGGGGGGAATCTAGGCTCTCTCTCATGATCTCTTGACAAACTTACTGCACTTGAAAGCTGCCATTGGCACCTTGCAGAACAACAAACTGAAAGTAACTCTTTGGGTGTGTGTGTGAATGTACGCGTGTGTATATATGTGTATGTGTGTGTGTAGGTCTAACAGTTTTGCAGCGCGTGTTGGACTGTGCGGCAGAGCGTGGCTGGCATGTGGTGTCTGTGAATGTAGAGAGCGTCTCTGAAGCCTCCTTCAGTAAACTCTACCAGGACATGGAGGCACGCAAGGAGGGACACATCATCATCGACTGTGAGATGGACCGACT
>PYXC01001176.1:175000-180000 GCA_015244755.2 Tenualosa ilisha | reverse complement strand
CAGGCTGAATTGATATGTTGCTGTTTGCAGCTGCAGGCTGAATTGATATGTTGCTGTTTGCAGCTGCAGGCTGAATTGATATGGGCACTGAGGTAAGAAACATGTCAAGAAACATGTTTTGAACAAACTCTTAACGGACTCTTAAATTGAAACACCTTCCTGTTCAACTGAAACACCTTCCTGTTCAATTGAAATGCTCTCACACACACATATGAAACCTCTCAAACACCATACTGAAACCCTCACACAACCCTCACATATATACATTTGTGAAGTGTTTTCACATACACAACTGAAATACTCTCACACAAACAACAGAAATTTTACCCTTGTGGGTGTGAAAGGTTTTCAGCATAATGTGTGAGAGCAATTCAGTTGTGTATGTAAAAGAATTTCACTAGTGTGTGTGAGAGGTTTCAGTATAATGCGTAAATGGTGTCATTTTCTGAATGATGTCCTAAAGGGCCCCTCATAAGTTCTACAGTGTGTCTATAGATCAGATGTATAGACCTATAGCGTGTCTACAGATGAAGGCCTACCTTAATTCACACAACCTGTATAAACCCTGCAACAAATCCTGACAAAAGTATTTATTATATAGGCTACCTTGGAGGAAGTCCTACTTAAGCTTAGTCCAACTAAGTGTGTTAATCTAACCATGAGCAGTCAGTTTTCTCTTAGTGCATGTAAACATGCTGCACTGAAAGTGTTATTTGACCTCCTTCCTCTGTCCCATTCTCTGTTTAATGTGTGTGTGTGTGTGTGTGTCTAGTTCACAGGAGCTCTGACATATGACGGGGTGAAAGTCATGGCAACAGCGTTCCAGAATCTCAGACGGCAGCGAATAGACATATCTCGCCGTGGCAACGCAGGAGAGTGTTTGGCCAACCCCCCTGCCCCCTGGGGCCAGGGTATCGATATCCAGAGAGCTTTGCAGCAGGTACACACACACACACACACATGAACACACATCCAGAGAGTCTGTGTGTGTTGTGTGTGTGCGGTTGGGATGGGTGTATGTGTGTGGTGTGTGTATGAGTGTGTCTTACGTGCCAGTCTAGGGGTTCAGACACTAAGAGAGAGAGATGCCAAAACTCTCCCAAAACAGCAATGGACCAAAAAGGCAAATTTAAAGAACTATTAAGAACGAATTAAGAAAGAACTATTAAGAAAAATAGTTAATGTATTAAGACAGATAGTTAACATGTAAAAAGCAGAAAAAAGAAGAAGACATGATGGCTTGAACAACAAAAAGACAAACAATACAAAAAAAATGAAGGAAAAGAGAAAAGTAGGCCCAAACAAAGCCCGACACCAAGGCCACCTCACACCAGCTACCAACCTCACACCAGCCACCAGCCTCACACCAACCTCACACCAGCCACCAGCCTCACACCAGCCACCAGCCTTACACCAGCCTCACACCAGCCACCAGCCTCACACCAACCTCACACCAGCCACCAGCCACCAACCTCACACCAGCCACCAGCCTCACACCAGCCTTACACCAGCCACCAGCCTCACACCAACCTCACACCAGCCACCAGCCACCAACCTCACACCAGCCACCAGCCTTACACCAGCCTTACACCAGCCACCAGCCTCACACTAACCTCACACCAGCCACCAGCCTCACACCAACCTTACACCAGCCACCAGCCTCACACCAGCCACCAGCCTCACACCAATCTCACACCAGCCACCAGCCACCAACCTCACACCAGCCACCAGCCTCACACCAGCCACCAGCCTCACACCAACCTCACACCAGCCTCACACCAATCTCACACCAGCCACCAGCCACCAACCTCACACCAGCCACCAGCCTCACACCAGCCACCAGCCTCACACCAACCTCACACCAGCCACCAGCCTCACACCAACCTCACACCAGCCACCAGCCTCACACCAACCTTACACCAGCCACCAGCCTCACACCAACCTCACACCAGCCACCAGCCTTACACCAGCCTCACACCAGCCACCAGCCTCTCACCAACCTCACACCAGCCACCAGCCACCAACCTCACACCAGCCACCAGCCTCACACCAGCCACCAGCCTCACACCAGCCACCAACCTCACACCAACCACCAGCCTCACACCAACCTCACACCAGCCTCACACCAGCCACCAGCCTCACACCAACCTCACACCAGCCACCAGCCACCAGCCTCACACCAGCCACCAGCCTCACACCAGCCACCAGCCTCACACCAGCCACCAACCTCACACCAGCCACCAGCCTCACACCAACCTCACACCAGCCACCAGCCTTACACCAGCCTCACACCAGCCACCAGCCTCTCACCAACCTCACACCAGCCACCAGCCACCAACCTCACACCAGCCACCAGCCTCACACCAGCCACCAGCCTCACACCAGCCACCAACCTCACACCAACCACCAGCCTCACACCAACCTCACACCAGCCTCACACCAGCCACCAGCCTCACACCAACCTCACACCAGCCACCAGCCACCAGCCTCACACCAGCCACCAACCTCACACCAGCCACCAGCCTCACACCAACCTCACACCAGCCACCAGCCTCACACCAACCTCACACCAGCCTCACACCAGCCACCAGCCTCACACCAACCTCACACCAGCCTCACACCAGCCACCAGCCTCACACCAACCTCACACCAGCCACCAGCCTCACACCAACCTCACACCAGCCTCACAGCAGCCACCAGCCTCACAGCAACCACCAGCCACCAGCCTCACACCAACCTCACACCAGCCACCAGCCACCAACCTCACACCAGCCACCAGCCTTACACCAGCCTCACCCCCCCCCCCCCCCCCCCCCCCCCCCCCCCCCCCCCCCCCCCCCCCCCCCCCCCCCCCCCCCCCCGCCCCCAGCCTCACACCACCTCACCACCCAGCCACCAACCTCACACCAGCCTCACAGCAGCCACCAGCCTCACAGCAACCACCAGCCACCAGCCTCACACCAGCCTCACAGCAGCCACCAGCCTCACACCAGCCAGCAGCCTCACACCAACCACCAGCCTCACACCAACCTCACACCAGCCTCACACCAGCCACCAGCCTCACATTGGCCACTGGCCTCACACCAGCCACCAGCCTCACACCAGCCTCACAGCCACCAGCCTCACACCAACCACTAGCCACCAGCCTCACACCAGCCTCACACTGGCCACTGGCCTCACACCAGCCATCAGCCTCACACCAACCACCAGCCACCAGCCTCACACCAGCCTCACACCAGCCACCAGCCTCACACCAGCCACCAGCCTCACACCAGCCTCACACCAGCCACCAGCCTCACACCAGCCTCACACTGGCCACTGGCCTCACACCAGCCACCAGCCTCACACCAGCCTCACACCAGCCTCACACCAACCACCAGCCACCAGCCTCACACCAGCCTCACACCAGCCTCACACCGGCCACTGGCCTCACACCAGCCACCAGCCTCACACCAGCCTCACACCAGCCTCACACCAACCACCAGCCACCAGCCTCACACCAGCCTCACACCAGCCTCACACCGGCCACTGGCCTCACATCAGCCACCAGCCCCACAACGGCGTCACACGCAAACAAAATAAAACAGATTTATTAACTAAATCTCTTTCCAGCAGCAGCAGCAGCCCAGCACTGGGCCAGAGAGGGACCTTTCTTCTGTTCACGACTGATCAGCACCTTGTCTATGGACAGTGACAACGTGCCGTCCATTTCAGCACCATCAGTCATGGACAGCGACTCAGACATGAATGTCTCAGACAAATCATCTGCATCTGTATACATTTACATCTTAAGATTGAGCTCTAGTCACCACACATGCAGAAAAAAACAGCCTCAAATCCAACTCAGTGCTTCGTGTGGGATTTGTAACTACTTCTGGAAAAGGAAGAATGTGTGTGTGTGTGTGTGTGTGTGTGTGTGTGTGCACCATGGGGGGGAGTATTTAGTGGGAAATGTGTGTATGTGTGTTGTGTGTGTATTGTGCATGTGTGTGTGTGTGCGCGTGCGATGGGGGTGAGTGCGTGTTGAGTGGAATGTTTTTCACTCTGGTGGCATTCAGGGTCAGTCCAGCTGTGTAACACTAGGGGAGTAGTGGAGTAAAAATGTTGAAACCTGTTGAGAGTGTTGGATATATGAGTGTTGAGTTAAGAGTGTGGGATATATGAGTGTTGAGAGTGTTGGATATATGAGTGTTGAGTGTGGGATATATGAGTGTTAAATGTTGGATATATGAGTGTTGAGTGTGGGATATATGAGTGTTAAATGTTGGATATATGAGTGTTGAGTGTGGGATCTTCATTTTAGGAAGCAGAGGCACAAACAAGGGTTCAGGCAGAGACAGAGTCAAGGGCAGGTGGCTGGCCAGGTTACTGGGATCGGAGAGCAGGGAAAGCCAGGACAGTCCAGGTCGGTGGCCTAGAGTTACAGGTTTGCAGAGCTGATACACCATGGAAACATGAAGACAATCTGATGTTGGAAGTCAGAAAGCCTAGGGCTGAAATACAGGGACAAACAGCAGTCAACAGCGAGTGGAGATTGCAAACAGGTGAGTGAGTGGGCAGGGCTGGTAATAGGTGAGTGTGGTGAAAAACTACCCCAGAGGGCGGGCTTGTGACAACATTGCTTGTTGCTTTGTGTCTGTACAGTTGTTAATAACCTCACCTAATGTGTCACCACTGTCCCACAGTTGCATTTGTGTTGTGTGCTGTGGGTGTTTTATGCAGGGCAGTTGATAATATTGTTTTTGATGGGTGTTTCAGTACTCATTATGGCCTGTAGAGGGGGATAGTGCTCAATAGGCCCCTGTGGCACAGCCTAAGCTTTTGGCCTCAATGGCATTTTTTCCCTTTACCTTTAGACTTTAAAGGAGCTCTACCATCCACCTCTAGGGGATTCTGCATTGTTCTCGGAGGTCTCCAGAGATGGTTTGTAACTTTAGTTGGGCTGGAAACGGTCCGAAGAGACCTTAAGTAGGCCCTCTGTAACCTACTGAAATAGCTCT
>PYXC01001176.1:97500-167500 GCA_015244755.2 Tenualosa ilisha | reverse complement strand
TTCTCCTTCCTGGACCCGCTGGCCTATGAGATCTGGATGTGCATCGTCTTCGCCTACATCGGCGTGAGCGTGGTGCTCTTCCTGGTCAGCCGCTTCAGCCCCTACGAGTGGCACCCTGATGACATGGATGAGGGGGCGGGGCCTAAAGACAGTCAGACACTAGACACCACTCCATCCATGCCACAGACCCCGCCCACTCAGGAGCAGAGCAACGAATTTGGCATCTTCAACTCTTTATGGTTCTCTCTGGGAGCTTTCATGCAGCAAGGCTGTGACATTTCACCTAGGTGAGTGTATATATGTGCGTGTGTGTGTGTGTATGTGAATGTGTGTGTGTGTGTGTGTGTGTCTAGTGTTAAATTGTTCTGTCCTTTAAAAGCAGGTGGCAGCAGCTTGTAACTAACTTAGTAACTAACATAACATAGTAACTAACATAACATAGTAACTAACATAGTAACTAACATAACATAGTAACTGACATAGTAACTAACATTGTAACTAACATAACATAGTAACTAACATAACATAGTAACTGACATAGTAACTAACATAACATAGTAACTGACATAGTAACTAACATTGTAACTAACATAACATAGTAACTGACATAGTAACTAACATAACATAGTAACTGACATAGTAACTGACATAGTAACTAACATGACTGTCCCTTAACTGACATATAACAGTTTTATTTATTTATTCGTTTGCTTGTTTGTTTGTCTATTACTTTTACTGTTGTCATACAGTGTTGTAGGGGTCGCTTTGGATGAAAGCATCTGCTAAATGCATATATGTATTGTCATGTACTTTACTAGGCTATAGCCTGTGCCTGTACACACACACACACACACACACACACACACACATACAGTTCATTTGTGAGCTCAGTGTGGACTCCACACAGTTCATGAGAGGGCAGGAAATTAGAGATCCACATAAAGCAGCAGGTGGAAGTCCAGGGTCCAGCATGTAGTTTTTGTGAGCTGGCGATGGCAAACCTAGGGTAAGCCACACCCGGTGTGTGTGTGTGTGTGTGTGTGTGTGTGTGTGTGTGAGCTTGCAACAACAAACCCAGGGTAAACAGCACCAATCAACAGATGGGCCTCAGAGATGAGATTGGCCCCACTGCTGACTCTGAAGGTCACACTCTGAAGGTCACACTCTGAAGGTCACACTCTCAAGGTGTTTCTCAGAAGCTTGGTGTGGTTCTATGATTTCCTCACCCAGTGTTCCAGTTAGAGTAGAGGACTTATTTTCCATCCAACTCCTTTGTCTATAAACTGGGAAGACTTGAAAGTGTTGAAAAGTGTCTGACTGACACACACACGCACACAGACACACACACACACTGGAACTGGCCACAAATACATTACCAAAAAAATTGTAAGAAGTCTAAATTTATTTAATCTAAATTAAATTAAATCTAAATTTATTTCGATGCAGTGTGACTTAATGCTTCATACACACACACACACACACGCACATACACACACACACATACACACACACAAACACATACACACGCACATACACAAGCACACACACGCACACACACACACACACACACACACACAAATTAAAATTTGTAGTCATATAAATATACTAGTGCACAAACATACAAATACACGTGGTGATGATGGTGATGTTGATGATGATGGGGATGTGATGATGGTGATGATGATGATAGGGATGTTGATGATGATGGGGATGTGATGATGGTGATGGTGATGATGATGGGGATGTGATGATGGTGATGTTGATGATGATGGGGATGTGATGGTGGTGATGATGATGATAGGGATGTTGATGATGATGGGGATGTGATGATGGTGATGGTGATGATGATGGGGATGTGATGATGGTGATGTTGATGATGATGGGGATGTGATGGTGGTGATGTTGATGGGCATTTCAGCTTTTGTGGAAGATTATTTGCCATGGTTACCCAGTTACTATGGGAGCCATTAATTTCCTTCTGTCTGACTTTATTTGTAGATCATCCATGTCTGTGTGTGTGCGCTCATACATTAACACACACACACACACACACATGCACACACACAGAGGAGAAATCTGGTGTACATCAATCCATAGCGCTGTTATTTGAGGTCACTGACTGCTGTCTGTAGGAAAAATTACAGACAGACAGAGTAGCAAACTTGCAGACAACGTTAACTGAGAGTGAAACTGAAACTGACTTTTCTGTGCCCCATTTGGTCAGTGTTCGCTGCCAATTGACTATTCAGTCTAGGGTGTATAACATTTTCTCATTCTTTTCCCAGGTTTTTCACCCTGATAAATTCGTCTTACACGGCCAGCCTGTGTGTCTGTGTGTGTGTGTGCAGGACTGGTTCCTGGCCAGTAGTCTAGGCTTCCAAATGGAAGGGGCATTGTAGTGCATTTCTTTATTGTTTCTGCAGTTTTTCACTGGTATTTCTAGAAAAGGGTAGAGCTGTCCCTGTGTGTGTGTGTGTGTGTGTGTGTGTTGGGGGGCTCATCTCTGCTAGGCCATACTGTGGGTGTGTGCATGGTGGTTCTTCACCCTGATCATAATCTTGTGTGTTTGTGTGTTTAGGTGGTGTGTGGTTATCCTTCACACTGATCATAATTTCATCGTAGTGTGTGTGTGTGTGTGTGTTAAGGTCTCTATCAAGTTGTACTGTGGGTGGTGTGTAGTGGTCCTTTATACTGATCATAATCTCATCGTGTGCGACTAATCTGTGTGTGTGTGTGTGTGTGTGTGTGTGTTTAGATCTCTATCAGGGCGTATTGTGGGTGGTGTGTGGTGGTTCTTCACACTGATCATAATCTCATCGTACACGGCTAACCTGGCGGCGTTCCTGACAGTGGAGAGGATGGTGTCGCCCATTGAAAGTGCTGAAGATCTGGCCAAACAGACGGAGATTGCATACGGGACCCTCGATGCCGGATCCACCAAGGAGTTCTTTAGGGTCAGTGTGTGTTAGAGTTTAGATTCGACAGTGAAAATGTGCAGCCTGTGCCGCTCCATCGGATGAGTAGGACAATTGAAACAGTGGACAAATGAATCATTCTGCTTTTTCCGTATTCAACAGGCAGCATTTCTTTTTTAATTCAATTAAGAAGTGCCCATTGTTATAACAATAGGAATTGTTGTCCCCACGGACCTGTTTGTGTGCTAACCTAAGACTGAGCACAGACCTGTTTGTGTGCTAACCTAAGACTGAGCACAGACCTGTTTGTGTGCTAACCTAAGACTGAGCACAGACCTGTTTGTGTGCTAACCTAAGACTGAGCATGTTAGCAGTACACTGAGTGTAATCAGTCAGTCAGTGAGTTACTAAAGTGTTACAAATCATATTCTATAGTCCGAGTGAGTAAGGAGCAGTGTGTCTGTGTGTGTGTTCCCAGTCTTTTGAGAAGGTGCTTTGACACTCTGTGTGTGTGTGTGTGTGTGTGTGTGTGTTTAGAGGTCTAAAATAGCTGTCTTTGAGAAGATGTGGTCCTACATGAAGTCTGCGGACCCATCTGTGTTTGTGAAGACGACAGATGAGGGTGTGATGCGTGTGCGTAAGTCTAAGGGCAAATACGCCTACCTGCTGGAGTCCACCATGAACGAGTACATCGAGCAGCGCCGACCCTGTGACACCATGAAGGTGGGCGGCAACCTGGACTCCAAGGGATATGGCATTGCTACGCCAAAAGGATCAATACTCAGGTCACCAACCAGCCAATCACACGCATTTCTACACCACAGCAGCCAATCACACCACAGCACCTTACCCAGGAGCCAATCCAGCATGCTAACCCTAACTATAACACTGTGTGTGTCTGTGTGCGTGTGTGTGTGTGTGTGTGTCCACATACGTGTGTGTGTCTGTGTGTGCATGTCTGTGTGCGTGTGTGTGTGTCTGTGTGCATGCATGCGTGTGTGTGTGTGTGTGTGCACGCCCAACAGAAGCCATGTGAATCTGGCAGTGCTGAAGCTGAATGAGCAGGGCCTCCTGGACAAGCTAAAGAACAAGTGGTGGTACGACAAGGGAGAGTGTGGCAGCGGGGGAGGAGACTCCAAGGTAAGAGTGTGTTTGTGTGTGTGTGTGCCCTTAAAGTGTTGCCCAGCAACAATATTTATCATGCAGTGTAATTTTCATGACACAGAACGATACTTAGAGGAATGTTGACTTTTGTTTTGGAGCTATAGCTTGTTCTATAAGCTAACGGCTAACGGCTGCTTCCATATTCAGTGCCATTTCACTGAGTGATGCTAGGCTAGAGGCTAACGGCTAACGGCTGCTTCCATATTCAGTGCCATTTCACTGAGTGGTGCTAGGCGAACGGCTAACGGCTGCCTCCATATTCAGTGCCATTTCACTGAGTGATGCTAGGCTAGAGGCTAACGGCTAACGACTGCCTCCGTATTCAGTGCCATTTCACTGAGTAATGCTAGGCTAACGGCTAACGGCTGTCTCCATATTCAGTGCCATTTCACTGAGTGATGCTAGGCTAACGGCTAACGGCTGTCTCCATATTCAGTGCCATTTCACTGAGTGATGCTAGGCTAGGGGCTAGCAGCAGGCTTGGCTGACCAAGTTAATCCACACACAGAGAATGGAGTGCTACTGAATGTAGGGTAAGGTAAAGCCTTTCCATTTACAGGGCATCCAATGCACACTTTTTGACCTTCATAGAAGAGCATCATGGTATTTGTGATGTAAGATACATTACACTCTCATAATGTCTGTGTGTATTATGCCTCTGTGTGTGTGTGTCTGTGTGTGTGTGTGTGTGTGTGTAGGACAAGACGAGTGCTCTGAGTCTCAGTAATGTTGCGGGAGTGTTTTACATCCTGATTGGTGGGCTGGGTCTGGCTATGCTGGTGGCTCTGGTGGAGTTCTGCTACAAGTCCCGAGCTGAATCTCAACGCATGAAGGTATCGCATACGCACACACGTACATGTACACACGCGCACTCCCAGATACACACAAATATAGACAACTACACACACATGCAGACAGATAGTGCTTACTGCTTAAGGAACCTGGCTAGCACAATAGCCTGAAAACTGGGCTCAAATCTATGCTGCCACCGTTGTGCGTTTGAGCAAGACACTTAACACTTAGGGGTCCGGGGCCTTTCAGACACTTAGAGACAGTCTGCTACACTTTGACATTTTTAAGTTTTTCAGCTAACTAAAAATACATATGCAAAAGTGGCACATAGGGTTATATTCTAGAAGACCTTAGGAATAATAATATAAGAGTAAAGTCAATGTAATGAAATTAGTTTTTATTAAAATTCTGTGTAAATACAAGTACACAAAAACCTATTTTGAAAGGTCTTCAAACATTGTAAAAAAACACACTATAAACATATCTGGCCAAGACTTTTGAAGTCTGAACCTTGTAAACATAAGTGTTGGCTACATAAAAGTCAGAAGAGCATTTAGAGAAGTGTTGTAGTTTCAATACAAATTGTAAAAAAGTAAGACAAACTAAAGCCAGTGGCTGTTTCAAATGAATACTGATTAGATGGGTGTATCACACCTGTAACTGCCCCCTCCCCACTGTCATTGTCCATGTGTCTGTGTGTCAACTGCTGTCAACTGCTGTCATTGTCCACCTATCAATGGCTCTGCCAGGAGCAAGAGAGAGAGCAAAAGAGCTTAGATTGTGCTGTGAAAAGAGCTTAGATTGTAACCTAAGCTGCTCTAGGGAAGACTGGCCCAGAAGTAGTGGATAGTTCACAAATGTAAGTCACTTTGGATAAAAGTGTCTAAATGCATAAATGTTGATGTAAACAAACATACACACATACACATTTACATACACGTACATACACACATTTACATACACGTACACATCAGACATGTTTTTGTAATGTGTTCCAAAGCTGATATTTCCGGTGTGTGTGTGTAATGTTTTTAACTCGCTCTCTCCCTTCCTCTGTGTGTGTATGTGTGTGTGTGTGTGTGTGTGTGTAGTGTATAACTCACTATCTTTCTTCTGTGTGTGTCTCTCAGCAATCCATTGATGCAGCGCTCCGTTGCTCTGGTCTGAGCGCCCTGGGAGGCGTGGCAGGGATGGGGGCGGTTGGGGGTGTGGCCGACGGGGAGAACGGCCGACTCTTGGCCCCCGACTTCCCCAAAGCTGTGCAGAGCTGCATGAGTCACCCAGCTGGACTGAGTCTGGGAGCAGCAGGGATGTGATGTGATGTGTGAAACTTTTCAGCCAACACTCTCCATTTACCATCCAACACTACACATGTTACACTTTACACTCAGCACTCTACACTTCCAAATCTCTACCCCTATCTTTTACATCAGAAACCCAACACTCTTAACATTTTGCACTTTACACTCAACACTCTACACTCCTAACAACACTGACATTGACACTCAACACCTCAACTCCACAAAAACACACTCCACTATTTACACTAACACACACTCCACACTTTACACTGTGTTATGCATTCACAAACACACACTAAGTTAAAATATATGTTCAACACCCAATATTCATGTAACACTCAACTCAACACTCATATATCCAACACTCTCAACTCAACACTCATATATCCAACACTCATATATCCAACACTCTCAACTCTACAGGTTTCAACACTTTTACTCCACTGCTCTCTTAGTGTTACACAGCATTACATCCAAGCCTGCAGCTGGACTGAGCTGGATGCCACTAGAGTGAAAAACACTCAACTCCTACTGAACACACACACACACACACCCTACTGAACACTCACCCCTCTGTGCACACACACACAAATACACACACACACACAACACAACACCCCCCCCCCACTGAACACTCACCCCTCTGTGCACACACACACAAATACACACACAACACACATCTCCACAACACATCCCCCACCATACACACACACACATTCCTCACAGACAACCATCCCCAACTCACACCCACCCAAGCGTGCAGTGGCCGTTGGATATGTGGGTGTTGAGTCCCACTACTTCTTGGAACAGATCATTTATGGATTTCTTACTTTTCTAATATTTCCTCTCCAATAAGCCCTCTGTGTCATAATCATCCCCAGCTTACACACTCACCCCCACCGCACACACACAACACACACATCCCTACCGCACACACACAACACACACACACACTAACCCCCCCCCACACACACACACATCTCTCAGATACACCCATCCCCAACTTACACACTCACCCCCACCACACACACAACACACACATCCCCACCGCACACAACACACACACCCACCCATGTCCACTGCACACACACACATATTCCCACCGCACACACATAGTGACTATCATTCACTGCCACAGGACATAATACTTGCACACACAACATTCATTCTCAATATCAGGCTGTTTGGTAAACATTACACCCATGCTAACATCATACTCTGCATCAAGAATACACACACTACACACCACACATTAAACATATTAACAAACACACACACTACACATTACAGGCAGTAACACACACACTACACACACACATTATGCCTCCAAGTCCACACAGAAATAAACTCTCACACACACAAAAGCAGATACACACACACCTCCTTGGCCATTCCACTTGGAGGACTACAGAAGATTGACACATTTTTTTAGCTGAGAAGACATTTACTAAAAAAACAAGAAAAGAAAGACATGCTGCAATAAAAAAATAAATGTATGACAAACTGGGGCTTTAGAATGGATGCTGATGAAAACTGGGCTTTAGAATGGATGCTGGATGGTGTAATGACAAACTGGGGCTTTAGAATGGATGCTGGATGGTGTAATGACAAAGTGGGGCTTTAGAATGGATGCTGGATGGTGTAATGACAAACTGGGGTTGATGAAATGTGCTGAAACGTTTGGAAAAGTGAGGTTGCAGAATGGGAGCTGAATCATGCTGACTGGTGAACTCTTCTAGTGGTTAGGTTTGACAGAGGTCAAAGGTCAGGTCAGCAGAGGGGACGCTGTAAGGTGAACTCCTCTAGCAGTTAGGTTTGACTGAGGTCAGAGGTCAGCAGAGGGGATGCATTTGGATTTGGGGATTTGTTTTTTTTCTCTTGTAGTATTTTTATCTGTGTCAGGATCCGAGAATGGCATCTCTCAAAGATTTATCTCATCTAAATGATTACATACATACTTGTGATGTGATTTGTAACAGTAATTCTTAGCCAGATGATGATGGTGATGTCATTGATGACATCATGATGAAGATGGTTATGATAAATGATATGTGATGATGGTGATAGTGACGACAATGATATATGGTGACATATGATGATGAAATATGGTGATATATGACAATGATATATGGTGACATATGATGATGAAATATGGTGATATATGATGATGATTATGACCTGGTTCCTTACTGCTTCAGAGGCTTGGGGGCTCAGCCATCTCACACACACACACACACCTGACTATACACACTCATACAATGCACACATATGACAGCACACACAATAACACAAACATATAACACACACACACACACACACACACACAGGTGTGACAATACAACAGCAGCACACAAATTTAGGCTAATGTATGCCAGCACCTAACATCAATGAAAGACATGCACATACCTCACAGCACAATGATATTACAGTAAACACATAAACAACACCTGTGAAAGACCTCACAGCACAATGATATTACAGTAAACACATAAACAACACCTGTGAAAGACCTCACAGCACAATCATATTACAGCAAACACATAAACAACACCTGCCTGACAACACCACAACAACACCTGCCTGAAACAAGCCTTCAGCAATGGAGATACTGTAGAAGAATCTCAGGAATAATTGACAGGTCATCAGCGATGGGTCCCGTAAAAGTGGAACTGTGCAGTGTCATGTTGTCACTGGTGACGATGTTAAAGTGTAACTGCCGCGTCATGTTAAAGTGGAACTATGCTGCATCATGTTAAAGTGGAACTATGCAGTGTCATGTTTTGTTTTTACTATTGGGTTTCTCCTATAGATGCCATTATTTTAATTTACATCAGTATATTAATTTCATTGTGTGGAATTCCTTTCAAGCCAAAGGATAAAGAATCAGTAATGGTATTTTTAAAGAACCACACATACTGACAAGGTAATCAACATGATTTCATAAAGTTCACAAGAATTAGTTTCAGTCTCGGTGTTGTGAAATAGATCACTTTAAAGCTGATATATTAAGGTGAAACTTGCATAGTTCTACTTTAAATTGTCAGTTTTTGTTTAGGATTCCTGGTAGGGAATGCCAATTTCCCCAGATGAAACCTGTGGAGTGTTGCTCAGTGAAGAAATGCCAGTTCACTAGTGTGTTCCCAATCCCCAGGTGTCTCTGTGTGAGTGTTTGGGTCATCCATCCCTATACAGGCCATAAGGCCCAGTCCCATTTATGCCACCTGCACTCATCTTTGGCCCGAGCACTTGGGTTTGTGCATGTCCCAATACTTTTGTGACCAAGGGGAAGTGGTTTTCAGTCCTTAAAACCACCTCTTCAACTGGGGGGAGGTCAGGTGCAGACTTTGAACGACATATAGGGATGATTACCCTGGGCACCTTGTGAATTTACACAGTGAGAGTCCAGAAAACAGTTAAAGACAGATGAAAAAGGCCAGCTTGAGAAAAGATGAACAGATTTTGTCACAATTAGGCATGCAAATTTCAGAGTATGTTGGGGATGGGGTTGATGCAAATTAAAGAAATGATGTGTCAGAATATGGAAAATAGCATAGCCATAAAAATATCTGCTGAGAGTGCGTATGTAACAGCGGGACATTTTTTTTCCAATGATAAATGAGTTGCCTGTATGCTTTTGTTTACGTGAACAAATGTATCCCGGTTATGGGGCTTCCGCTCCCGTTATAGATAGTTTTTCAGGTTGTGGTGTTCACAAATGCTGAGAACTCTGATTAATCTGAAATGAGCCGGCATTTTCAAACTAAAATCGGGGGCCCATGTTGTCTCATAGACTTTACATAGGTGACACCAGCTATGCAAATTTGCATGAAGTGGTGTTCCATTCCGTAGGTACATATTTTTACCCCTAATACTTCTCACTTCCCCATCGAGGAGTATCTTCTATTGGAGGGTGCTTCACCATCGAGGAGTATCTTCTATTGGAGGGTGCTTCACCATCGAGGAGTATCTTCTATTGGAGGGTGCTTCACCATCGAGGAGTATCTTCTATTGGAGGGTGCTAATAGTAAGAGAGGAGAAATGGGACTAGGCCTTAATCCCCACCCCCACACCTGGGTGCTTCACACTCCCACATGATCCTCTATGATCCTTCACACCTCCATGTCATTCTCTATGATCCTTCACACACCCACATGATCCCCTGTGATCCCTTACACTTCCACATGATCCTCTATAACCCCTCATACTCCCACATGATCCTTCACACACCCACATGATCCCCCACACTCTCACATGATCCTCTAGGATCCCTCATACTCCCACATGATCCTCTATGATCTTTCATACACCCACATGAACCCCCACACTCCCACATGATCCTCTATGATCCCTCACACTCCCACATGATCCTTCACACAACCACATGATCCCCCACACTCCCACTTGATCCTCTATGATCCCTCACACTCCTCTATAATCATTCATACTCCTCTCACCACTCTTTCCTATGGCTTGTATAATCCCTTATGTTCCTCAACACAACCCTGGTAGGGTCTTTCCACTCCAGCAGTTTAGTTATTACGTAGGCCACTCACTGACACTTGTGTCGACACATAGACCACTCCCTCACTGAGCCCTCTGCTGTTTCTGAAATTGCCTGCTACCTGCCTACTGCTTACTACTCATATCCTGATCTCTTCAGAAACTAGTGTGTGATTAGCAGTAAATTAAAACATCTGTGTGTACTGGGGCTCAACTGCTTTTGATTTTGAGCCAGTCAGGTAGAGCACCTTCAGTTAATTACTTAATGAGGTGCTGATCATGTCATTGTAGTAGACCTCTTCTGCTGCTTGCATACCATAGTGCATACAGGGATGGGGGATGATGAGTGGTCCTGTGTACTGGGGCTGTAACAGTATGTAGCATGGCAGTATGCAATTTTGGAAACAGTGCTCCTCTCTAAAGCCCCTAAGCCTGCTGGAGTGACCCTTAGTGGTGGGATGAACCTTCTTCTCCATAGCCTCCAAGTCTGCTGTAGTGACCCTTGGTGGTTGAATGAGCTGCTGGAGTGACCCCTATTGGTGGGATAAACCCTCTTCTCCAAAGCCCCCAAGTCTGTTGTAGTGACCCCTGGTGATCGAATGAGCTGCTTGAGTTGCAGTACTGATGGAGTTGTGACCGATGGGGCACACAGCTGTTCTATTCCTCTTGAGCTCTTGCTGCTGCTGCTCTTTATTGGATGAGCCATACCTCACCTGTGCACTGATTGGATGAGCCATACCTCACCTGTGCACTGGCTGGATGAGCCATACCTCACCTGTGTGCTGATTCGCTCTGAGCTCTCTCTGTCATGCTCAGACTCCCTTCAGATTCAACTGGAAACTTAAGTAAAAATGTGAGAAAGTGTTGACTATGTGTTGTGTATTTCTTGCCTATGTTGAGGTTCATTGCTAGGCCCAGGAGTTGCTTTGACCTGGTAGTCAGACCCTTTCGGGATTTTGTGATGGTGCAATTGCAACTATTAATGCAAATTCAGCCAATCCCCACAAATTCATTGCGTCTTTGCAATTTTGACCAATCCCCACTACTTTTCCACAACTGTCTGACCAGTTTCTCGAGATATCATCAACCACAGCAGTCCCTTGTATGTAACAGGCTGCGTGGTTGCAGAACATCAGATCAAATCCAAGATGCAACAACCTCCTCCTCACCTAAAAAACTTAAAAAAAAAAAAGTAAAAACTTTTAACAATTTTCTCTTGCAATTTTCTTGCAACAAAATGCCTGAAAACTTTCCAGAAAGCCTGCCACCAAATCAGCCACTTTTGATCTCATAAATGGCCGTGAAATCCTGGACGGACTGTAAAGTGGACAGATACAAAAGGCTAAAAACCCTAAATTTGAGGTGACCATAAAAAAAAACAAAAAAAAACTAGGTGACCGATCCCAAGCCCTGCCCCTTTAGTTGTGTCACAATGAGGCCCCCTTTCAGTAGAACCTCAAACAACTTTTCCCTTCCCTGCATGTAAGGCTTGCAGCATGTAAGGCTTGCAGTTTTGTTTTGATAATAAAATGTAATTTTGTAATAGGACAGTACAATAGTATTTTCAGCCTGTTCAAACTTTGCCCAATTGTGGCTTGTAGGATTGCATCAAAGTATTCCTGTGATATTTTGTTAAAGAACCATTTGTCTATTGTATTCTTATAGTAGTAGGCGTATGAGGAAAATTAAGCCTCTTAAACTAAACAATCGTATGGCTAGGACCACGAAATAAAAGTGCACCAAAATGGTCAAGAAACAGTGGTTTTAGCATATGAGCACCATGCAGCATGCGTATGCAAATGGGACAATAATCAGACGGACCAGGGTAGGAATGCACACGGAGGTTGAAACACCCATGGAACTGTTCCACCTTGGAAGTGCCCTGGAGCCGTTAGCAATTCACTAGCAATTCACTCACTTTAAAATCAAACAACTTTACCTGAGAAGCACCCTGTACCTTAATTTTGGCATTGTTGTACACCAGAGAAACCACAACAATTCACATTGATATTGTTCTCCATTATTATTTTATTGCCTTATAAAAAACCTATGATAACTTTAACCTTAACTTTGACGATACAAATTTAGCAACAGCTAGTGACTTTATGTCGCAGGAAACTTACCGTACTATCTGATAGTGTTTTGTCAGATCATGGGTGATCAGGTATGTTAGTGTCATATATATATATATATATATATATATATATATATAACATTTAAAGAACTTTTAAACTAAAATAAATCAGCAATCTACATCCAGTGCGTGATCATTTCACCAACATTAGCAACTGCTGATTAGCATAATGGACGAGAAGGTCAGAGGTCATCTGTAAGTCTTTCCCACAGTGGAAACCTGCAGGTACAGCAGTTCTGTGAAACTGCAAGAATTGAGAATTGATTCCAATGTTCCAGGTAGAGTAGGACTGTGAAACTGGCAGGCATAGAGATGGATTCCAATGTTCTCCTTGTCATTCTCTCTCACTGTGTGTCACTTGTTCTCACACACACTCGCACGATGAGGGGCCGGTGATACTGCAGGACCAGCAAGAGCCAGACCTAGGGTTAGTCCCTGTCCCTCAGTATCAGGGAGGCAAAGCAAGATGGTAATAATTACTGGACACTTCAGCAACACCAAAACCACCATAAGTTTCCCAGGTGTGGCATCCAAGCTCTTGCAGACCACAAACCCCCACCGTTGACCCGTGAGAGCGATATCATATTGCCCAACAACTGCAACAGCTTCTTTGGCCACACTTAAACTCAAAACAACACAAGTCACATGTCTCTGCTGGTTTTCAAATAACAGTGTTGGCAGAGTAAGCTTCTTGTTCCTAACCCTTCTGTTGGTTTTGAGACAGAGTACATCTCTGCTGGTTCAGAATATATTATTTGGACGTTGATCTGGGATGTTAGTACAAAAAAAACATTACTGTTTTAACATCAACTGATGGCAGATTTGGCAGTCGTAGGCCTATGTTGTCTTGGCTGTCTAGTCAAGCAAAGCATGCTTTAGATTAAGTTAGGCGAACAACGTTAAATTCTGTTTAATAAAGTTGTTTATTTGATGTCTTATACTGAAACGTTGCATTGCTAATACAAGACCAAATGGGCTACACATAATCACATAAAGATTGTCTGGGGCTACATGTAGCCTAGCACAGCAATCACATGTAGATTGTTTAGACATACCCTAATCCAATATATAAAAAGTTGTTCAAAGTATTTCTTAGGTTACTCAGGGCCATCAAAGCCAGGGAGGCAAAGCAAATAAACCGTGAAAATAAACCATGCTTCAATGTCTGATCATTTTAGGCCTTCACAGTTACCAGGGGGGCATTCCATCAAAGTTGTTTATCTTGGTGGCGTTTAAGTGATTATACCTTGTTTGGTCAACTTTAACCTGAGGCTGAAGCCAGTCCACTAACCCGAATCAGCAGCATTTCCTTCCCGTTCACTTAAATGAGACTTAAATCAGCTGCGATATCTGCTTGTGCAGGAGCTCAACACCAGACCTAAATAGTTGATTTACTGTCGTAAAATTAAGGCAGAACTAAAAGAACTCCGAGAGAGAAACTTTGATTTCCACACTGACACACACTCCATCTGCGGGATTTTTGAGTGAAATAACAAGAAAAAAAAAGAAATGACAGCACTGGCAATGCAGAAAGTGGAGGAGATAATCGTGTAAAGAAAATGTTGAATCATAATTTGATCTTTTATCATTTTATTTTTTGCCTTTGACAATTTGTTCCAATAGGCAAAATCACACTGGATTTACACACAAATTGTAAGATAGATTTGCACCCACAACTAAAGGCAATCAATCATTCAATTAAGATGTGCTACTTACTGCGCTACAACACCCCCTCTTATATGCTAATGGGTCAAAATACTGAAAGATTGTTAACTATGACCCTCTACATTCACTTGCACAGGATACTGGTCAGCGCAACTGGTCTAAAATCATTGAGCTCTGTGGCCTGAGGTTTCTTTGGGACAGGAACTATATTTAACGCTTTCCATGACTTTGTAATGTAGTGATTGTTCAATAAAAGCTCAAACAGTTTTGTAGGAACTGGGGTGAGCTCAAGCCTACATGTCTTAATCACCCTGGCCCTGAGTCCGTCCACGCCAGCTGCTTTGCCCAACTGAATTCTGGCTAAATTGGTCGCTACCCCATTTATTAAAAAATGTAATAATGGCGGCCAATAATGGAATGACTTACTACCACTTAATCAAAGTGGCACTAGTCACACTAACAATGAGGTGGTGGCAATGAGGAGTGATGGGGTGATGCATACCCAGTGTCTACTCAGGGCCTTCAGCTTCCTGTCTCACTCTTCATGCAGCCCTTGATGTTTCTCAAGATCCCCCTCTTCACATTTATATCTGTCACATCTATCACTGCAGCCTTCTACTATGTCTGGTTTGTCAGTCTTTAACACTCAGAGTTTTAGCCCATCGTTGATGGAAATTTGCTCAAAGTCAGTGTTGCCATCTTTATCTCTCCCTAGAGGGCGCTACACCACACGGGGCGGGGGGGAGGGGGGGGGTTGAGGGCTCGTTGCATGCAGCAGACCCATATACCACAAAAATTTTGCTGGCTGGGGTACTATATTTCTCAAGTTATTCCACAAAGACTGCTGGTTTAACCAACCTAAGTCTAAAGAGGAGAGGGGGAGTGGTCCCCGGGACCCAAAAAAGCTTACACACTAAGAACCTAACAGTGCTGCATTCCAAGCTTTAGTGAGCCCCGCTGTTTTATGCCCCTAGAATCATTAACTTAAAGACAAATCCAAAAATGCCTCATTGAGGTGGTTGAAACAGCTCGTTTGATGCAGCTCCTTGGCGCCTATATTACCCTAAGATTTCATCACGGAGTCCTTCCACGGAAAGCAAGTCTGATCAGCCCATCTTTGAGGGAACCAACATCCCCACCAAGTTTCATGTGTCTGGATCTTTTGGTGTCCCAGCGACCGTCAATCAAAATTTACTGAAAAACCAAAAACGGCTGATTGTGCCTTTTTTTTGCCATTAGGTGGCACTACACCACAAATAGGTGGTGAAGGGCTCATTTGATGTGGCTCCTGGAAGGCAGGGCCACCTGCCAATGGAATGTAGCCCTCTGCAGGCACATAGCTCCCACTCAGCCATGGGTGAACCATCCTCTATGCAGCTCCTCCACGTCTCACCTACACCTCACAGCCTCGGCTCCACTTTCCCTCCACTCCTTGTCTGTCACACGCAGCAAAAGATGATACAGCAACTTCACCAACTTGGAGCATCAACTATATGACTACATGTCACTTCAGCTGAGAGATGCTGTGGCTGGTAGATTGAGAACCAGAGCGAGAGTGTAGGTGTGTTTGTGAGTGTGTGTGTGTTTGTGTGTATGTGTGTGAGTGTGTGTGTGTGTGGTCAGAGCTTTAAGCAGCCACAGCATTTGGAAGAAACAGTAGTAACACCAGATGCTAAAGAAATGTGACATTAATTAATTCATAATTATATAATTTTTTTGCAGCATATTTGTTATTTTTAATTTGTTATTTTTAATGTTATTTAAAATTCATCCAGCTAATATTGTAATAGCCATTCAATAACATATTTATAATAACATATATATACACATTCAATAACATATATATAATAACATGGTCCAGGAATTGTATTACATTATTGGCAAGTTATAGCATTATTGGCGTTATTACATAAAAAGCTAAATTATTAGTATAAATAATAGTAAAATGATTTCTTATTATTAGTCTTTTGACAGTCATTCTGTTCTTGGCCATTACTGCATTATTGGCTACGGCCCCTTTTTCCCTGCCAGTAGCCCACCAGCCGGTGGCAGTGGTGTGTGTGTGTGACCACCACCAGACTCACGACAGGAGGGCACTTGTGTGTACAAGCGAGGACAAAGGGTCAAACGTTAGGGCACTTCTAAACTTTGTGTGTTTGCTCTAACAAGCCTTACAAAAAATAAATGCTATTTATAAAGTGTTCAAATTTCAGTTTTGAAGGAAAACCTTACCATTTGCACGAACAGCCACTAGCCAGTTTTGGAGATTATTATGGTTTTAGCGTACAGCTAATATATCTGACATAACTAAAATACTGTGCAGAAAAGCAAAAGAACTTTGTGACTATGGAAAGATGAGGCTATTTGGATATTTGTTGCCTAAATATATAATAGGCCAATCATTAACAAATGGAGATCCTATGGGTGTGTGGGTGAGATGGAGAGAAAGAGAGAAGGCAGTGGTGTGTGTGTGTGTGTGAGTGAAAGAGAGAGGACAGTGGTGTGTGTGTGTATGTGTGTGTAGCGTTGTTGAACATGTGATGAATGATAGCGTTAAGAGGGGCTGAGCTGAGATGTTCTCACAACAAGTTGAGAGAGGTTGACGCATGGTTCTCCTCATGTGCACAGTGTGTGTGTGTGTGTGTTTGTGTGTATGTATGTGTGTGGTTGACGTATGGCTCTCCTCATGTGCACAGTGTGTGTGTGTGTTTGTGTGTATGTGTGTGTGTGTGTGTGTGTGTGTGTGTGTGTGAGGTTGACACATGGCTCTCCTCATGCGCACAGACAGAAAGACAGATGACCACATTTACCTCCAGTGTGTAGAGGACATTAAGATGTGTGTTTTGTGTTTGTGTGTGTGTGTGTGTCTGTGTCTGTGTGTGTGTGTGTGTGTGTGAGAGAGAGAGAGAGAGAGAGCAAGGTGGATTGGTCCAATCTGCATTTGAATGAAAGGAATAAACCAGTAAAATGCTTCCTAGGATCATTTTTGGCTGATTAGGAGTTCATGCATTGAGTTTGTAGCACAATCACATCAATCAGATGTGTTTTGAGAAAGTTTGTTTTTGGCCATTTCAACCGAAAGTGATAGAAAGACAGTGCATGGGGCATGTTATTGGACCGACACAAAACACTATTTTTAAGTCCATTCTACAGCTCATAACAACATTACACTTGTGGTAGTGAGAAATGAAACCCTAAACCCTAAACCCTAAACCCTTTTCCAGTAAACTGACCTCGATGGATGTGAAGTTAGCGTTAGCCGGTTGCTCAGGTTCTGTTTCAATGGACCAGTTGCGTGTTGGATGTTTGTTGCTGGGTTCAGATGTCATGATGTCCGACAGGGAGGAACCGCAACCCCAACTCCTGGCCACCTGCTACTGGATGTTTTCTGGCCAGGGTCAGGGATGGGCCAGGGCCGTCCAAGGCATCTGTCTCAGGTTCAGTTGAGTCAGTCACTCACACACACTGCATTCCTCACACACACTGCATTCCTCACACACACTGCATTCCTCACACACACTTCATTCCTCACACACACTGCATTCCTCACACACACTACATTCCTCACACACACTGCATTCCTCACACACACGTCATTCCTCACACACACTGCATTCCTCACACACACTGCATTCCTCACACACACTTCATTCCTTGAGTGGATTGTTGGTTCCTCTACAAATACAACGGGGCCCTTCAGTTCACCCAGCCCAGTCTTGCACCATCATTTGTGTAACAGCAGTGTTGCCCAATACTGCAGTGTGGGCTGGGGTGCACTGGGTGAGCCAGAGGTGCCGAAGATGAAGAGGAGGCAAGACGAGGTGGCGATCATCATCCGAGCTACGTGACTGGTTTTAATATTCATCTTTGTTGCTCACCTCCCCACACACCTCAAATGGACCCAGTGTCACCAGGCATCATAAGCCCATTTTGCCACGTACATCCCCACACTACAAGGTCATATAGGCCGATTTACTGATTGATTTATTCATCACTGTTTGACTGCCTCTACCCACCACCTCAGTAAGAACACACAAACAGTTATTTGGGCAAAATGTGTGAGCACATGAACAGTGTACAACATGACATTACAGACACACACATTATGATGGAACTCCCAGGGTCCTGTTCATGTTAAGATGATCTTAGTGAGTAACGACAACCATGGATCATTTGTAGATTTGCAGGTGTTTCCTGCAATGTTCTTAAGCACATTGCACACACTGCAACACAGAGGCACACATATGATGACATCACAGATCACAATCCAACTGGAACATTACAGTGGCATTTGGAAACCAGCAGCTGGTGGGTCAGTTATCAGTTACTTGGAGAGCAGCTGATATTACAGTCTTCCAGTGAATAGGACAGCAGCTTTTGGTCCTTTATATAGTGTGTCTGTGTGTGTGTGTGTCTGTCTGTGTGTGTGTGTCTGTCTGTGTGTGTCTGTGTGTGTGTGTGTGTGTGTGTGTCTGTGTGCGTGTGTGTGTGTGTCTGTCTGTGTGTGTGTGTCTGTGTGTGTGTCTGTGTGTGTGTGTGTGTCTGTGTGCGTGTGTGTGTGTCTGTCTGTGTGTGTGTGTCTGTGTGTGTGTCTGTGTGTGTGTGTGTGTGTGTGTGTTGTACCTGGAGGGATTTGAGGGTAGCACAGGGATGTTCTCATTCAAACTACTGGTAGAGAATGAGATGAATTCATTCTAGTGTGAGAGACTAATACTATCTAACTGGCTATTCATAGTAGTGACGCAGTTCCAGATACAGACCTAGATGAGGCTTCATTTGGACCCAGACGATCCGATATCCAAAGTCCAATATCGTTCATTTATAAGTTGTGCAAAATCAGTCATTGGTTTAAGTAGCTGAAAGAGGAACTTTCTGCATTGTGAGGGAAGTACGAAACGTCCTGAAATGGAGTCCTGAATAAAACACTGATCATAAAACGAGGGCATGGGGTTGGAGAGGAAGTGAAACTAAGTTCGCGCATCTGAGTCAGACGCTTAACTAACAACATGGAATACATTTTTGATCTGTTTTTACAAGGACTAGGCATTATATATTGCCAATGGCTATTCCAGACTATGCATGTGGTTTTTCAAGTTGTACAAGTTAGGTGTAGATTTTAGACTTGCACCTATTAGACATCCATTAAAACTGAAGACATTGCAGCAAAACTCAAAATGTAATTTAATTCTGTTTTTGTGTAAATTGACTTGTGTTTGTCCAGAGCCATGAGTCAGAGATTCTTGTTGTGTGGACCCTGTAAACTTATATTTGAATACCCCTGCTATATACAACCATTCAGCTGTGTGTGTGTGTGTGTGTGTGTGTGTGTCTGTATGCATGTAAGATGATTACACTCTACTCTGTGTGTGTGTTGTGCTTTTAGACTGCTTAGTCATTGCAAGGGTTCATTCTGTCCATTCCCTCTCTCTCTATCTCTGTCACACACACACACACACACACACACACACACAGCTGAATGCTTGTAGCGTTCGGATTTGGGTGGTTAAATATTATCAGAGGGGCATGAGGACCTTTGGCCAGAGACTTCATCCAGACCTCCAAATATTCAGCTGCCCTCTTTGTCCTCTCTCTCTTTCACTCTCTCTCTCTATCACACACACACTGTTCCCATCCATTCCTCTGTGTGGGTCTGTCCTTCTCTCCCTTCACACTAGTCTGTCTCTCAAACATCTGGAATGTCGTCTGACTTCAGGCTGCTGGTTAAGAATGCGCGGCAGATGGTGACGGTCTGCAACAAGCGGCAAACATTTCTCCTGAAAGATGGAATGGAAAATCTGTCCGTCATCGAGCATGCAAGCCTGGTCATTGGGCAGTGAGTAGCTTATCTCACACACACACACACATACACCTACAAACACACACACACACACACACACACATACACCTACAAACATACACACACATACACCTACAAACACACACACACAGTATAAAGTGAGCACTCAGTGGGGTGTGTGGTATTTTTGTGTGTCTCCATGTGTTAATTTGTGTGTTATGATGAGTGGGGTGTGTGTGTCTCCACATATGAAGGTAGTTATGTGAGGAGTGGGGTGTGTGTCTATGTGTGTGTGTTATGATAAGTGGTTTGTGTGTGTGTTATAATGGAATGGTGTGTGTGTGTGTGTGTGTGTGTATGTGTGTGTGTATGTGTGCTCTGATGAGTGGAGTATGTGTGTGTTATGATGCATGGTGTGTGTGTGTTATGATGAGTGGTTTGTGTGTTATGATAAGTGGTTTGTGTGTGTGTTATAATGGAGTGGTGTGTGTGTGTGTGTGTTTTGATGAGTGGTGTGTGTGTGTGTGTGTGTGTGTGTTTTGATGAGTGGTGTGTATTAGAAATGCACGGACGGGCTATTATTTCATTCAAAAATCATCCATTTGCCATCCATCCACAAAATTTTTTGACCAGCTTTCAAAACCGCACCACCCGCCATCCGCACCACCCGCCATCCACACCACCCGCACCACC
The DNA here is from genome assembly GCA_015244755.2 of Tenualosa ilisha. Lineage (NCBI taxonomy): Eukaryota > Metazoa > Chordata > Actinopteri > Clupeiformes > Clupeidae > Tenualosa > Tenualosa ilisha. Next base: position 146,539 of record PYXC01001176.1, on the reverse strand, counting down.
CGCACCACCCGCCATCCGCACCACCCGCCATCCACACCCACCCGCCATTCGCACCACCCGCCATCCACACCCACCCGCCATCCGCACCACCCGCCATCCGCACCACCCGCCATCCGCACCACCCGCCATCCGCACCAACCGCCATCCGCACCACCCGCCATCCGCACCACCCGCCATCCGCACCACCCGCCATCCGCACCACCCGCCATCCGCACCACCCGCCACCCGCACCAACCGCCACCCGCACCACCCGCCACCCGCACCACCCGCCATCCACACCACCCGCCATCCCACCCCCCCCCCACCACCCGCCATCCACACCCACCCGCCATCCGCACCACCCGCCATCCACACCCACCCGCCATCCGCACCACCCGCCATCCGCACCACCCGCCATCCACACCCACCCGCCATCCACACCCACCCGCCATCCACACCAACCGCCATCCGCACCACCCGCCATTCGCACCACCCGCCATCCGCACCAACCGCCATCCACACCCACCCGCCATCCGCACCACCCGCCATCCACACCCACCCGCCATCCGCACCACCCGCCATCCGCACCATCCGCACCACCCGCCATCCGCACCATCCGCCATCCACACCCACCCGCCATCCGCACCACCCGCCATCCACACCATCCGCACCACCACCCGCCATCCACACCATCCGCACCACCCGCCATCCACACCACCCGCATCAACCGCCAGAATATCAGCAGAGACATGTGTCTCTGATTGACACGCAGGGACAAGAATAAATAAAACACATTGACAAACTTGACCTCACCTGACTAGGCCTATGAACAATTTTATCACTGTAATAAAAAATGCAGTTTGGCACAATTTGAACTTGCTGCTATTTAGTCTACCAATTCATTCCCATGCACTTTTGCAAAAAGAAAGGCAGAATAAAATAAGCCATTCACATTATGGGCTTATTATGCACCATCATGTCAGGGTGAGGACTAGGGGGAGCCTATTTATTATGCACCATCATGTCAGGGTGAGGACTAGGGGGAGCCTATTTATTATGCACCATCATGTCAGGGTGAGGACTAGGGGGAGCCTGTTCTGAAGACTCCTGTTCGTTTTGACTGCATGGGAAGACAGTGTCTCTTTTTCAGGCAGAAACAAGCGTATTAAAGAAACATGGACTCCAGCCTCACCGCTCAACAGCATGTTGACATTTTTAATTGTCCATACCAACATGAATACTTGCCTTGCAAGTTGCCTTGACTTGCCTACTTAATGTTTTCAGCCTGTTTTCTTACCTTCTTTCTTAGAGCTTTGGGTGCTATTGAGCTAGAAGTTTAGCTCTAGGGTTTTCTACGTTATTACATAATCTGTCTGTCTTTTAAATGCCTATTCCCCGAGTGGTAGGCTGTTATACTGTAGAACTAATATAGACACAAAGCAACCCAGGCAGTCTCATCTACAAGACATTTAAGCCTCTTCCAATACTGACAGCTGGGCTCATAGTTTGCTTATAGTGGCCTACCAAGTAATGCAATGAGACGCGACATGAATCATTGGTCAACTTGCACTGTAGGCCTACTGTCTTATTGCACACTGGAGAGGAATAATGCTGCTAGCCTGCCATAGGCTAGCCTACTTAATTTAAACTTTGTTACCTTTAGTGAGTGTGTGTGTGTGTGTGTGTGTGTGAGAGAGAGAGAGAGAGAGAGAGATTGCTCAGTTAAACACTAATTCTGCCACACAGATTAACCTTTATTGATATCTCTATCAGAAAATGCTTGTTTATGTGCAGAAGCAGCAGGCAGGAAAAATTATTAAAATAAATAAATCTCCTAATGTAGGCCAACAGACGCCTATGTTCTGGTAAACAGTTGAAAGGAAAAAAATAATAAACGGCATCGGGCTGTCAATCACCCCCACAAACTTAAATTAAAGAACGAAAGATGCCATCCCTCTATGAACAAACATAAACTCTGACTAGGCTAATTCAGATCAATGCCCCAAAGAGCCCATGGACTTTAGACATCCCTTAGCATTACATGATCCGCATCACTTGGCCTTACGCAGTGCACCTCGGAACAGAAAAACAAATGACAATTAAGACACAATAGAATAAACCAATAAACAACAAAAATTGCGTAAATTCCTTTTAGATTTATAAACTTAACCCTTAGAAACTTAACCTTAGTAGCCTAGGCAAAGTGTTGGCCCACCTTGCTCTGTTGCTGACATGGGCTCAGTGACAGGGTTGCTTTCTTCTTCATGACTGAGACGGACGCCTTCCTCTGGTAGAAGTTTGCAAACTTGCTTAATCATTTCCTGCCTGTCCTCTTTGACCAGCATTTTCAAGGACTTGAATTTCAGGTGGAAAAAAGTGGCAATTTTATGAGTAGCAGTAGGGCACAAAAAGGGCACAAAAAGGGCGCAAGAGTGGAGAGTCTCCATTAAGGTGTGTCTCCCACTTGCGCTCACTAAGCTTGGAAAACCAGAACAACACCATGTGGAAGGTTGGGTATCGTTCCCCTTCAAGATCGCTAACTGCTAACTTGAAAAAGGTGAGAAAGTCGATCAAGAGTGTGAGATGATCCTGGTGGAGGCCATCAAGGTGGTGACTCTGTTCTCTAGCAGATCACTTATGTCTTGGAATTGTTTCTGTATCGGTTCCAACAGAGTGACTTTGCTGTTCCATCGCACATCACATTCTTGATTCACGGTGTGCTTTTGGCTGGCGATCGCACCAGTTCTCTTCAGGTATGCAACAAGATCTGTGCAGTAATCGATCATGTCCACTACATCTTCAAAGCCATCAGACTCAGTGCCATTTGTCCTGAATGTATGTCTTAACACCGTGTTAAGGATGTGTGCGGAGCATGAGGATCAGCGCGTGGCCTTTATGTTCGAGCTCTGGTCCCTGACAAAAACTGTTCTGTCTAGCTGGGTTAACACACTGGTTATCTGCTCATGATGGTTTTTGCCGTTTTTTTTTTCAGGGTAAGATCAAATTCCACTGTTGCCAAAATACGATTTACCAACTTCCACTCACTGATGTAGTGACGTGTAAGGACTGTGTTATGTCCTTTGTTAACTCATCCGTCCACATATCTGTCGTTATGGCAATACCACCGTTGCTGCTTAGAGCTCTTTGAATGGCCTTCGAAAGTTTCTGGTTATCAGTGGAAGCCTGCTTTTTTGCCCAATCGCAGACAGTTTGCCTATGGGGCAAGAGAGCTCCAGCGTCAGTGGCACCTTAGCACCTATGTCAATCAACGTCTGGGCTACTTGGTGGAATCCTTTACCAGACATTATAATGAACAAATGCATATCAAGATAGGTCCACACATGCATCTGTCAGCATTGATTTGACATCCTGTGGCACTCTATTTGGATCTGGACAGACGAAGCTTGTCAAGTTGTATGGAGTTTAGGCAGCACACTTCCCACTTTGTTTTTCTCTGGTTTTTAGTTCTGTCTTGAAGTTTGCCATGTCTGATAATAAACAAAGCAACACATGCAATGTGTTCAAGCAATCAATGCGGCAAAGACCAAAGAGCTAATTGCAAACTTTAGGAGGAAATAGGAGACCAGTTTGACTTGACCACTACTTTAAGTTCCTCGGTGTTAACATCACAGCGTTTCTTCCAATTCAGACGACGAAGGAAGTTTAGCATGTGATCCAAGATCCTGAAGGCCTTTTACACGCATTCTGATCTGAAGCAGATCAGGGGGAATGGAACAGTGGTTGCCTCAGGTTGGATGTGTGTGTGTGTGTGTATGTACGTGTGCATGCGTCTGGTCTGCATAAAAGATGATTTGATGTGGGTCACTGTGATTTGGGTCACTGTCACAAAGTATCTGTGTGTGTGTGTGTGTGTTGTAGCGATGGGCTGGTGAAAGCAGTAGGTGGAGCTAAGGAGATTGACGAACAGTTTCATGGTTCCTCTTTTGAGAAGATTCTGGACGCATCAGACATGTGTGTCATTCCTGGTGAGCTTTATACACACACACACACACACACACACACACACACACACATACACACACATATTTGTGTGATTTGTGTGTCATCCCCAATAAGTTACTCTCTCTCTCTCTCTCTCTCTCACACACACACACACACAATCTAACCTACTTCCTTTGTAGTAGAAATGAGACTCAGTACCTTGGTTGTAGGTGCTGAAGTCTGACATCTGAAAAGATGAGGTTATTGTGACTGTACACACAACCTCATAAGAAAATAATCATGAGCTTTAAGGAGCTCCTGTAACAGACCAAAGAGTAACAAGTGTGTGTGTGTGTGTGTGTGTGTGCGTGTGTGTGCATGTGTTGCAGGACTAGTGGACGCACACACACATCCGGTGTGGGCTGGAGACAGAGTCCATGAGTTTGCCATGAAGGTCAGTAATCTCCCTTACCCTCTCCCTCACACACACTCCATCTTTCCCTCTCTGTACTTGTTTATCAGTACATCCTCCTTACACCCCCACACACACTCCCTCTTTCTCTATCTCCACTCGTTTATCAGTGCATCTCCATTACTCTCCACTCGTTTATCAGTACATCTCTATCTCTCGCTCTCTTGCTCTTTCCACTCGTTTGTCAGTGCATCTCTATCTCTCTTTCTCTCCACTCATTTATCAGTGCATTTCTATCGCTCTCTTCACTAATTTGTCAGTGCATCTCTATCTCTCTTTCTCTCCACTCATTTATCAGTACATCTCCATTCCTCCCTTACTCAGACACACACACACACACAAACACACTCTCTCTTTCCTTCTCTCCACTTTATCAGTATATCTCCATTACTCCCACACACACATACACACACACACTCCCTCTCTCGTTCTCTCCAACTACATATTCTTCCATACCCCCGTCCATCTGGACAAGGAGAATGAACAGGCCTGTTCATTTCCTACAAACGGAGATCTAATCATCTGCTACCTTCAATCAAATACAACTCCTTCAAATACCATGCCATATTGGTGACAGCACCGCTCAAAATCTACATGGTTGTTATCTATCGCCCAGTAGGGCAAATGGGGGACTTTCTAGATGACACCCTGCTCTTATCCATCCATGCCCCATGCTTGTCCTTGGCGAGATGAATATACACTTAGACAGTCCTAGCTCTCTAGATTTCCTGTCAATAATACACTCCTTTTAGGTACAGGGGGTTCACAGTCCTCCAGCTCACAAAGTTGGCAGAGCTTGATCTCACCCTCACCTGAAAGTGTGGCAAGAATACCTTTACAGCTCTCTGACCACAAGAACTCACCGCGGCCTCCGCAGTCTGTCTCCCACCCACCTCTCCCCTGTAGCCTCTGCTCTTCCACTGTCCAGCACATTCTCCTCACTAGAGGTTAATAACGCCACTGAATCTCTGTGTTCTACACTGAGCTCTTGTCTGGATAGCCTGTGTCCCCTATCCACCAGATCTGCACAATCATCACAGTCTCACCCTTGGCTCAATGGTTCCCTTCTGATCGCTACACACCAACCTCAGAGCTGCTGAGTCTGCTGGTTAACGCCCCGTTAAACCCACAAAAAAAGCTCCTCATGGGTACCATGGGGGAAAAAACCTAATCCTAATCCTAACCCTAACCCTAATCCTAACCCTAATCCTAACCCTAACCCTAATCCTAACCCTAACCCTAATCCTAACCCTAACCCTAGGTTCATGTTGGCAGCAAGTCAGTCAGGTGCCCTGCTAATAGTTATACCAAACAAAATTTAGATGGAGCTTTCCTCAGTTCTCAGGGCAATACTTTCAGCTATTCATGTTGTTTAGGCTGTTCTATGGGTATTGTCAACGTGGTACACCTCCAAACGCAATACTGGGGACAATTTTGATTGATAACAGCTAACTTCGTTAGCTTGCTAACTCGCTACCTTCATTCATCACCAGGGTAAATGTAGCTAACTTTAGCTTGTTAAACTGAACTAATCAGACTGCCCACTGGAGGAAGTAAAATGACTAGTCAACTGGTGACACTTCTGTCTAATTGATGTTAGTTTAAACCCAAGCAAGCAAACAGGTCCACTGGACCTTATTCCAACCAACCTCCTGCAATCCATAGTCCCCAATGTTACAGCAGCAATCACACATGTGATTAATGCTTTACTTACATCAGGAACATTTACACCAGCATTCAAACAGGCTCAGGTAACACCACTACTCAAAAGACCTTCCTTTGCTCCTACTTGAGTAGAGAACTGTCCTAGAAGCCCTTCCTTGATGCCCATGCCAGGATCAGCTCTTCTTCCTAGAGGCCCCGGGACTGACCCCTTTCTCACAATGGCACTGTCAAAAGGACCCTCTCAATGTCCCCCATGATCGATCCTACTCCTTGACACTATGCCTGGCTTCTACTAAACTGTCTAACCATAACTTTTGATGACCAATGGCTTGACTATTGTGGGGCAATATTTTAGAATCATTATGATCATGGAAATTGTAGCCTGTCATGATAACCACTGATTTACTTTTCCTGTATGACTCCTGGCAGTTACATTGGCCCCTTGAGTTCTCACAAACCTAAAAACTGCATGTTGATGGCTTCAGAGTATTGCAAAGGATCATTGGAGTGAAGGTAACACTCAACTCTTGAGATAACAATCAAAACTTTTGAATTGGTCTGAGAGCCATTTATTTTTGGGAAAATATACTTCATTTTTTTACGATAATGTTAATGATGTGATTTTGAAAAATGAAATGTTAGTGGTAATAAGTTTACACACATACATGATGTCCATCAAACGTGTCAGGGTTGCCCTTCTAACAGGCCTCCCACCTGTGCTGTGAAACCACTACAGATGTTTCAGAACACAGCGGTGTGTCTGGTCTTCCATCAGTCCAAAATAGCGCATGTCATCCTTCTGTTCACTGGCTACCCCTGGCTGCCTGGATGGAATTCAAATCACTAATGCTAGCTTACACAATTCTTAATGGGTCTGCACCTACCTACTTAAGTGCTCTCATAAAGGCTTATGTTACCCCTCGTGAACTTCAACTTCAACCTGAACGTCAAAGGAATGCCTTCTGGCAGTTCCAGCATCTCACACAAGACAATCCAGACTCTTCATGTGTCGTTCCACGCTGGTGTAATGACCTACCGAGCACTACCAGAGCAAGGCAAGGCAAGTTCATTTATGAAGCGCATTTCATACATAGTTCAATGTGCTTTACAAAGATAAAGGCAAAGAACAGTGAATAATAGAAAATAAAATGACATCAAATGACATGAAAAAAGAAAACTAAATATGTAAACTAAATAAAAGGAATGAAATATAAAAACATAATTTTAAGTGAATCAGGTTGCTGTAGACCACTGATGAACCACCTTTCAATGGAGAAGAACAGAGCTCAAGCCCACACTGGACCAGATCTGCACGTGTTCCAAATGTGTTTAACACCGACACACAGAGACCGGTAGTCTCCCTTTTCCAAGAGCGGATTCTGAGTCCAACTTCACTCAGCCAGTCAGTGGAAACAGCCGGTGTAACAGCTTGGTATTCTGACTGTAAGCAGTGCAATTATGGCTTTTAACGTTAGAACAACTAAACACAAAACAATCCCTGGAACAACTAAGCATTGGATGTGGTGGGATCTCTCTTTATGGTTAGCTTGTTCAATTGGAAATTCCATTTCCAGATCCCTGAGACATTCAGATCTGTTCTGAAACCTTATGGGCTGACGATTTCCCATAGGACTAAAAATTCTATTGTAGTTTGTGGATCAGGCTCTATTTCTAATGGGATGGCTGTAGAGGCTGTAGGGTTTTGGAGTATCAGAATGTTCTGTTGTTGAGGTAAATGCTCTTCTGTTTTTATTTTTGGGTGTGCCAATTTTCTGTATACACATTTTGCTCTGTTAGATCGATGTATCCATCCACTCCATCTCCAATATCATCAGTCTGCCGGGGTGGATTCTCTGCTCTCTCAGCCACAGTTTCAGTTTCTGTGTTCCTTTCATGAGATTTCTCTCTTAGTTTGAGTTAAAAAAAAAATCAAGATAGTGGAAAATGAAGCATTATGAAGCAGAAAAGAATCCTACCTCATCAGAGTATAAGTATAAGTAGCTTTTATTGTCAATTTCTTCACATGTACAAGACATACAAAGGAACTGAAATACATTCCCCACTCCCCCTGTGGTGGGGAGAGCAAGAGGTTGCTGTGTCAGGGACGCGCCACCAGTGTTCCAAACTGGGGGGATGAAAGGCACAATACAGCATAACATGAGGAGAGAGGAGGAGAAAAAAAGGCACCACCAGACTATGGGGAGCACAGTGTAGGGGGGCAAAAAAACACCTCAGGACACATAAGCAGAAGAGGGGGGGGGGGGGGGGGGGGGTTAACAGTCAGCATGGGCAAACAGCGTCTGGCTCTGCAGCCATCCTGGCGCTTGTCCCAGACCCGCCTGTCTCACTGAGGGTATGAAGCGGCGAAGGCACTGGGTGGTGGGTGAGGGTGATGATTGCGGCCAGAGAGTTGCTTCTCAAGGCCTCCAATCTGTGAGCCTCAGTTCGCAGGGTGACATTGCGATAACACAGCCAGTAGCCATGGAGACAACCTTGCTCAGAAGCCAGTAGAATAGAATAGAATAGAATAGAATAGAATAGAATAGAATAGAATAGAACGGTGTAGGTGTAGGAGGCGCAGGGGCGTCCCTGTCTGTTTTCTGTTGAAGACCCAGCACCTGTGCCTACCTACCCCCAGTCCGTCTCTGTCTCTTATTCTCTCATGTCCTGTTCAGTCCATCTCTGTCTCTTATTCTCTCATGTCTTGTTCAGTCCACCTCTGTCTCTCTCATGTCCTGTTCAGTCCATCTCTGTCTCTTATACTCTCATGTCTTGTTCAATCCACCTCTGTCTCTCTCATGTCTTGTTCAGTCCGTCTCTGTCTCTTATTCTCTCATGTCTTGTTCAGTCCACCTCTGTCTCTCTCATGTCTTGTTCAGTCCGTCTCTGTCTCTTATTCTCTCATGTCTTGTTCAGTCCACCTCTGTCTCTCTCATGTCCTGTTCAGTCCGTCTCTGTCTCTTATTCTCTCATGTCTTGTTCAGTCCGTCTCTGTCTCTTACTGTCTGTTCACACCAGAAGCGACCAAAGCGACCAGGTCGCCGAGGTTGCTGAAGAAGCTTTGCTGTTGAGTTCACTTTGTTCGCTCATGATGTATCATTTGGAATGTTAGTCATTTAAAGGGCTGCAGCCAAAAAAAAGCTTCCCTGACCAACAGTTGTGAAAGCGGTGATGTATGCGTAGGGCAAAACATCGATGGACTTGAACTTTGACATATTTGGTTAATAAAGGATTAAAGAGTATAAAACGTCTACATGCACTGACTGCTGAAAAATATTCATATTCATACAATGATTCATGAATTATTTAAGCCGCTGACTGAAAACATCAATTTACTTAAACATCACATCATTCTTCGGATTAAATTGCAATCTCGGCTAGCCTGCCACTGCTGTGTTGAGTTTCACCGTTGCCATTTTTAATACAAAGTAGGAAGTAGGAACTAAAGTTACACCGTTTGTTTCCTCGAACCCACCTGATTGCTGGACGTTAATAAATCCATGTATTGATTGGTATTCGCCGAACCGTGTCATAGCTCATTACCATAAAGTTAACTGACTTTTAACTTCTCTTTTTCACTCTGGTCACCCAGTTCGCTTCGCTGCTGGCAAATTCACTTTGTTCGCCCAATTTGCCAACTCTCCATAGAGAGATAATGACTTCCGTCGCTCTGGTCGCTTCTGGTGTGAACGAACAGTTATTCTCTTATGTCTTGTTCAGTCCATCTCTGTCTCTCTTGTCTTGTCTTGTGTGGAAGGCAGCATCTAAGGAGGAGGCTTTTAACTATGTGTGTGTGGGTGTGTGTGTATGTGATGGTTTGGTGTGCCTGTGTGTATGTGTAGCTGGCTGGTGCGACCTATATGGACGTGCACAGGGCTGGTGGAGGGATCCACTTCACAGTGGAGCAGACCCGGCACGCATCTGAGGACGACCTGCAGGTGGCGCTGTGTGAGCGTCTGACACGCATGCTGAGGGCCGGCACCACGCTGGTGGAGTGCAAGAGTGGATATGGCCTCAACACAAACACCGAGATTGCAATGCTGCGAGCCATAGACACCGCCAAACGCACGCACGCCATCGGCATCTCAGCAACCTACTGTGGTGCTCACGCAGTGCCTAGGTAACACACACATTTCTATAAGGATGCTCTCACACACACACACACACACACACACACACTTAAAACAATGCAAATTAACACGAAGGGATTGACCAAGCGGCATTTAGACTATATTCTGCGGAAGCACAGGCAAAGCACAGGCGAAGCACCGCTGAAAGGCGCAAAGACACCACGCAGCACCTGGAAATCCCCATCCCCCGACTTCCGCCAACACACAAGCGTGGAGCTGCTACTGGTAGGCAGTGAGACTGTGCTGCGTGGTGTCTTTGTGCTGCGTGGTGTCTCTGTGCTGCGTGGTGTCTCTGTGTTGCGTGGTGCTGCGTGGTGTCTCTGTGCTGCGTGGTGTCTCTGTGCTGCGTGGTGTCTCTGTGCTGCGTGGTGCTGCGTGGTGTCTCTGTGCTGCGTGGTGTCTCTGTGCTGCGTGGTGTCTTTGTGCTGCGTGGTGTCTCTGTGCTGCGTGGTGTCTTTGTGCTGCGTGGTGTCTCTGTGCTGCGTGGTGTCTTTGTGCTGCGTGGTGTCTCTGTGCTGCGTGGTGTCTCTGTGCTGCGTGGTGTCTCTGTGTTGCGTGGTGCTGCGTGGTGTCTCTGTGCTGCATGGTGTCTCTGTGCTGCGTGGTGTCTCTGTGCTGCGTGGTGTCTCTGTGCTGCGTGGTGTTTCTGTGCTGCGTGGTGTCTCTGTGCTGCGTGGTGTCTCTGTGCTGCGTGGTGTCTTTGTGCTGCGTGGTGTCTCTGTGCTGCGTGGTGTCTCTGTGCTGCGTGGTGTCTCAGTGTTGCGTGGTGCTGCGTGGTGTCTCTGTGCTGCGTGGTGTCTCTGTGCTGCGTGGTGTCTCTGTGCTGCGTGGTGTCTTTGTGCTGCGTGGTGTCTCTGTGCTGCGTGGTGTCTCTGTGCTGCGTGGTGTCTTTGTGCTGCGTGGTGTCTCTGTGCTGCGTGGTGTCTCTGTGCTGCGTGGTGTCTTTGTGCTGCGTGGTGTCTCTGTGCTGCGTGGTGTCTTGTGCTGCGTGGTGTCTCTGTGCTGCGTGGTGTCTCTGTGCTGCGTGGTGTCTCTGTGTTGCGTGGTGCTGCGTGGTGTCTCTGTGCTGCGTGGTGTCTCTGTGCTGCGTGGTGTCTCTGTGCTGCGTGGTGTCTTTGTGCTGCGTGGTGTCTCTGTGCTGCGTGGTGTCTCTGTGTTGCGTGGTGCTGCGTGGTGTCTCTGTGCTGCGTGGTGTCTCTGTGCTGCGTGGTGTCTCTGTGCTGCGTGGTGTCTTTGTGCTGCGTGGTGTCTCTGTGCTGCGTGGTGTCTCTGTGTTGCGTGGTGCTGCGTGGTGTCTCTGTGCTGCGTGGTGTCTCTGTGCTGCGTGGTGTCTTTGTGCTGCGTGGTGTCTCTGTGCTGCGTGGTGTCTCTGTGCTGCGTGGTGTCTTTGTGCTGCGTGGTGTCTTTGTGCTGCGTGGTGTCTCTGTGCTGCGTGGTGTCTCTGTGTTGCGTGGTGCTGCGTGGTGTCTCTGTGCTGCGTGGTGTCTCTGTGCTGCATGGTGTCTCTGTGCTGCGTGGTGTCTCTGTGCTGCGTGGTGTCTCTGTGCTGCGTGGTGTCTCTGTGCTGCGTGGTGTCTTTGTGCTGCGTGGTGTCTCTGTGCTGCGTGGTGTCTCTGTGCTGCGTGGTGTCTTTGTGCTGCGTGGTGTCTCTGTGCTGCGTGGTGTCTCTGTGCTGCGTGGTGCCTTGGTGCTGCGTGGTGTCTCTGTGCTGCGTGGTGTCTCTGTGCTGCGTGGTGTCTTTGTGCTGCGTGGTGTCTCTGTGCTGCGTGGTGTCTCTGTGCTGCGTGGTGCCTTGGTGCTGCGTGGTGTCTCTGTGCTGCGTGGTGCCTTGGTGCTTTGTCTGTACTTTGCCTGTGCTTGCTGCTCTTTTAAGAGCAGGCCATGCTCACAGATGGACTGTAACAGTACGTATGTGTGTGTGTGTGCATGTATGTACCATATATATATGGTACATGTATATATATGTGTGTCAGTGATGTGTGGGTAAGCTTAGAAGCAACCCAATCATTCCACGCTTTCAACAAACCTGTCCACAACCTGACCGCAACCTGCTAAGCTCCAAATGATCCCCAGCCTGGTCCATGACACAAATTTGCAATTTTCATTACAATAATATGCTTCATTGTGTTCTATTAACACCAAACACAGAGCAGGTTATTGAAATGTTCTATCATGTTCTATTAAGAGCAAATTTGTATGACCGTGTGTGATGTGGATGACTGTGGTGGACCGCTCATTTCAGATCACCACACAGATCACAGATCACAGGTGTGTGTGTGTGTGTTTAGAGGTAAGACGCAGGAGGAGGCGATGCATGACGTGCTGGAGGTGCAACTCCCTCGGCTGCAGGAGTGTGTGTCTCGGGGGGAGATGTGTGTGGACAACATTGACGTGTTCTGTGAGAAGGGTGTGTTTGAGCTGGACGCCACCCGCAGGATCCTCACTGCTGGACGTAAACTGGGCCTCAACATCAACTTCCATGGAGACGAGCTCCATCCCATGAAGGCTGCAGAGGTATGAGACACACACACACACACACAGACACACACACACACACCATGGGCCTCAGCATCAATTTCCATGGAGATGAGCTCCATCCCATGAAGGCTGCAGAGGTATGAGACACACACACACACAGACACACACACACAGACACACACACACACACACACCATGGGCCTCAGCATCAATTTCCATGGAGATGAGCTCCATCCCATGAAGGCTGCAGAGTAGAGTGACCTCCCAGTCCCAAATGATGTTGTCTTGTACAGCAATTTGAGTCTTTGTCCTACGTCCCCCATAGTATTATAAATGTCCCCTCATCATTGGTCATCTGGGCAAGATGAAAGCACTAATATGAACCATTTAATCTAAGCATTTTGGTATCTCTTATGGCCAGAAATACCATTTCTGAATATGTTTGGACATGGACAAAGTCTAGGTCACCACACCAACACCAAAAGAAGTTAGTGCCTTTCAGTCAGAACAAGCACAGACCTATTAGGCCTGTTGGTCAAAACAAAATCCACTTGTTTGGGCTGGACAGAACAGAGTTTGCCATTTTGTTTGACAATATTAAATTTAACAACTTTGTCCCACAAAACCTGCTTAATGTCCCACTTTGCCTATTTGGAGGTGCTCACCTTCCTACAGAGGGATCGAAGGTCAGCCATTAGCCCAGCTAGCTCTGGTAGAAGGATGAGGCTGTCCATCCACCTCCATCCTCTGCTTCATTAGCTGGGAGAGTGTTTATCACCAAACTGGGATCTGATTGTATGCCGTCATTATTGCTAAAAAGTCTTAAACAAGAGCTGGGTGAACAGGCTAGTTACATGCTTAACAACTTAGTCAAGGCTGGGTGAACAGGCTAGTTACATGCTTAACAACTTAGTCAAGGCTGGGTGAACAGGCTAGCTACATGCTTAACAACTTAGTCAAGGCTGGGTGAACAGGCTAGTTACATGCTTAACAACTTAGTCAAGGCTGGGTGAACAGGCTAGCTACATGCTTAACAACTTAGTCAAGGCTGGGTGAACAGGCTAGCTACATGCTTAACAACTTAGTCAAGGCTGGGTGAACAGGCTAGCTACATGTTTAACGGCTCTCTCTCTATCCCTCTCTCTCTCTCCATCTCAACACACTCCATCTGTAGCCATTTGCTCAAAGCTGTGTGTCTCTTTATATTATAGTACATGTTGTTAATGGGACAGCCAGCCTCCAGTGATGCATCATTATGGTCATTTTTATTTACGCATTAAAAAAGAGCGCCTGTTTGTGCGTGTGTGTGTGCGTGTGTGTGTGTGTGCCTGCCTGTGCTTTTGAGCAGTTGGGGGCGGAGCTTGGAGCACTTGCTGTCAGTCATTTGGAGGAAGTGTCTGATGAGGGTATTGCTGCCATGGCAACTGCGAAAACAGCCGCTGTTCTTCTGCCCACCACTGCTTATATCCTCAGGTAGGAGAACACACACACACACACACATTCACACACACACACACACACATACACCTAACCAAACTGTTACCCACCAGGTTAAAGCAGCCCAGAGCTCGAGACATGCTGGATGCTGGAATCATTGTGGCCCTGGGAAGTGATTTCAACCCCAATGCCTACTGCTGTTCCATGGTAACACACACAAACAAACACACACACATACTCACACACACACACGCACACACAAACACACTCACAAACACACACACACACAAACACACACACAAACACAGTGATTTCAACCCCAACACCTACTGTTTCATGGTAATAAACACACACACACAAACCTTGTCTTTACATAAATGCATATCCACCCTGATGATGGTGAAATCCTTTATTAACTATCCACTCTAGTATTGAAGTCTGTTCAATACTCACTCTCTCCCCTCTTTGTATCTCTCGTGTGTGTTTGTATATGTGTGTGTGTGTGTGTGCGTGTGTGTGTGTGTAGCCACTAGTAATGCACTTGGCCTGTGTGAACATGCATCTGTCTCTGAATGAAGCATTAGCAGCGGCTACGATAAACGCTGCCTATGCGTTAGGAGTGTCACACACACACGGGTCTTTGGAGCCTGGAAAGCAAGGAGACCTACTTGTCATCAACGCTCCTAGGTACACACACACACACACACACACTTGTCATCAACGCTCCTAGGTACACACACACACACACACACACACACACACATTTGTCATCAACGCTCCTAGGTACACACACACACACTTATCATCAATGCTCCTAGGTACACACACACACACACACACACACTTGTCATCAAAGCTCCTCGGTACACACACACACACAGTTGTCATCAACGCTCCTGGGTACACACACACACACACACACACACACACACACACACACACACACACACACTTGTCATCAACAGTCCCAGATGCACATACGCACATGCTCATCATCAGTGCTCCTTGGATGTGTTTGACTGACAGCTGTGTTTGAATGACAGGTGGGAGCATCTGATCTATCAGCTGGGTGGACATCAGGAGCTCATCAAACACGTCATCATCAAAGGCCATGTTGTCTATGACAACCAACACACACTCAGCCTCTAAGCACACTCAAACCATTAAAATCGTATTAAAACCACATACACACACTCAGCCACTGATCATCACACACACACACTACACACAGCCACTGATCATCACACACACACACACACAACCAAGGGTTAAAGTGAGCCAGAGCGCACCAGTACTGCACTGTTAACAAATTGCGTGTACAGGTTTTATATGCAGTCCATGGTGTGCAGTCAAATTTCAACCTGGCTGTGCTCCTCTCTCTTCATTGAGGGTGTGGAGTCCTTGTTCATCAAATCAAAACGTATCTCCTCGCCTTCATTTATACGCGGCTATCTGCCAGTCTTCAGCTGGTCACTTTCTGACGTTATGTTTTCAGTGCTAGATCTCTGGTCAGAGTTGATGCCGGTGCTTCACGCATGCAGACAGCATTTTGCAGTTCTAGCCAAAGCAAGTAGATGTTGGAGTGGGGTTAAAAGTTGAAGGTGAAGTGATGTCAAAACTCTGAAATGTGAACATTGCAACGAGCACAACTTAAATCCCAGCTGCCGTTGTGCTCTTGAGCAAGGCACTTAACCCTAAGTTGGGGAGACTGGCCCTAAACAATTGATAGTTAACAAATGTCCGTCGCTTTGGATAAAAGCTTTTGCTAAATGTATGAATGTTAATATTAAAAAGAAACAAGGTTAGACGGCTCCAGCTTTATGTCCAGAGGCTGGTGAGTAACGAACAACAGACAGAAATGTCCATGAATGCTGGTTTCCTAACTGAAAAAAGGTCGGTAGGCTGATATGTTATTGTCTTCATAACTTCATTCTTTAAAGATGGAGAAGGGAGAAAAAAAGAGAGGATGCAAACGAATAATCACAGATCTAAGGGTTCTAAGGGTAAACTTGATCTGGAAATGCTGACAGAATAGGAAGAGAATAACCATAAAGGACCAGCTGATAGCCTATTTAAACCAGTAAACAGCCTAAAGAATGTGCGTTTTATGATGTTTTGACAATGAATATTTGAATTATTAACATAACTTTTAGTGTCTTTAGTGACCATGTAAATGGACAGTTCCAGCCTGTCCAGGCCGTCACTCACTATTTCATGCTGATTTAAACTGAAGTGATTCTAAGTGAGACTTGATCAGGGGAATGAAAGCAGCCAAGGGCATATTCCAGAGCAGCATCAAAAGTTACATCCCTGCTACATTTCAGCAGCACAGCCCAGTTCAGTCCAGCATCAGCAGCCCTGCCCTGCCCAGCCTATAGCAGCACAGACCAACCAAGAAGCAGCACTCACATAGAACACAATTTGCCAGACTGGTGGAGTATCTCCCAATATGAATATTTCCAAAATGCAAACCCATGTATCTGTGTCTCTAACAAGGAGTTTGGGTCTGAGTGCAGAAGTGCAACATCACGTGGTGTTTATGAAGAAGGATCTCAAAGGTTACACTTTTCCTGTGAAAAAATGCCCATATTGGTGTAGAAAATAAAAGCATTAAATGTCAAGCAAATAAGTGTGATCATGGAGCAACAGTGACACTATCGGATCCCAACAGGGTGAGCCAGTTTCTTTTTTGTTGTGCTGACACAAAATTTGAGAGCACCCCCACTTGCCAAATCCAACTTTAACCACTTCACTGATCATCACACATGCACATACACACACACAACCACATACAGCCCTTGATCATCACACACACACACAGCTATTGACCTCTGAGCCATTACAGGCAATCCCAATCACTGTCCAGTAGAAACCCACCTAAAGAAATAAAACTCTTTCTTTGAGTTGTCTGACCCTATAGAAATAAAGAAAGAAAGAAATCCCTTTGTGTTTGTGCTGGTGTGAACCTATAGACACAGTTCTAAAATAAATAACACACACACACACACTACAATGAGACCACTATACTCCTCAACAGTGCGCAGACACTTTGAGACTTGCATACCAGTTAACATGCTGGCCTATGGAACTTGTAACCCCTCATATGTCTGCGTTGTGATTTTCAGTCAGAGGATGAGGAGACGTGGGATCACGCAGCAGTTTTATGACCCTGGCACAAACAATATTGTGTGGGGATTCCTCAAGGCAGCACAGGTCGCACGCATAGGAAATGCATGTTAGCAGGCACAGACAATGCTTATTAGCTATCCTCACGTGTGGTTTCAAAACTTTGACAAAATGCGTTAAATCTACATAAACAACAACACAAAGTACACTGACAACATCTACAAGGAAGCAAATGTGATCTCTGTTGATCAGTGTTGATTTACTGAGGCATGAATAATTAATTACGTCAGAGCGCTGTTTTCATAGAACTTACCGCTGGTTCCAAAATTGAGAGAGCCAAGCTCTAGAGAGAGAGCCACCACTAGAGGTCAGTATTTAACCACTGTCCCATAAGTATGGCCAAAAAGCTGGCTCACAAGCAGTGCAAGTGGAAACAACAAAACATCCACTGTTTCATTCTCCCCCTCTTAATTCCACTTGTAGAAAAAAAATACCACAAAACTCATCACCACCCTCCTGTATCAGACATCCCAGTAACAAGTAACACACACACTTACACACTTCAGAACATTACTACACAATACAGACGCTACACATAGTCCTGAACTGAAAGAGGCAATATCCCCTGTGATATACCTCTGTCAACCAAAAGGCTGTTCATCTAAGAACTCATGAGATTCCCACAAATCAAACAAAGATGACCTAAGGTGCCATTTACACATCACACCTTCAAAACACTATCAGTATCAGCATGCACAAAACACTATCAGTATCAGCATGCACAAAACACCTGCCACATCAACACCACCAAGCCATGAGGCCACTAGAGTCTACTTTAACCAACTGTTCTTACAGGAAGAACTGAACTCACCCACTTCCTAAGTCTATTTGCTGGTGAAGCTGAGGTGAGTTTTCTTGGGCAGACATATCGTACATTTGCCTCTTTACTGGTTGAATAATCTGACCCAATCCAGGCCTACATGTAGGAGTGACAGTAGGTCGTTGGGCCTCTGTGAGGACAGGGGACTGTAGGGGCCTACCGTGTGGGTGGTACAGTGGAGCCCAGACAAGTACTTCCAACTTCATTATCACTCATGTCAGAAGCACAAGTCTCCTTCAGCACTGCTTCAAAACAACAGACTGGGACGTGTTTAAACAAGCTGCCACCTACAACCACATAGACATTGAGGAGTATACAGACACTGTGACTTCTTACATCACTAAATGCATCGATGATGTGACTGACTAAAAGCATCATCACTCGGGCTAAACGGAAGCCATGGTTGACAGGGACGTCCACAGGCTGCGAGGGCCAGAGACAACAAGATGAAGCTGACCTGAGGACAGCGAGAGCCAGCTTGTCCCGGGGAATCAGGAAAGTAAAAAAGGATTACACACACAAAATAACCTCCCACTTCACAGATGGCAGAGACGCACAGAGCCTATGGCAGGACATTCAGGCCATCACGGACTACAAGCCTGCGCCAAAGAGCTGTGAGAGCAACACCTCCCTGCTCAACGACCTGAACAGCTTCTTTGCACGCTTTAAAGCGCAAAACAACACCCACCCACAGAAACCCCTTTACAGACATCTTTAATGCCCCTTTGGAGCAAGCCATCGTCCCATCATGCTTCAAAGCTGCCACCATCATATTTGTGCTGTGCCAGTCCTGCGGCACTGTCCAATTCACATACCAAGACAAACGTTCCACAGAGGATGTGATCTGCTCTGCCCTCCACCCAGCCCTCACCCACCTGGACAAAAAAGACTCATATGTGAGAATGCTGTTCATAGACTTCAGTTCGGTATTCAACACCATAATACCACAACAACTCATCTGCAAACTGGACAAGCTGGGTCTCAGCACCTCCCTCTGCAACTGGCTGCTGGACTTCCTCAGCCAGAGACCACAAGCAGTACCTGTCGGCAGCAAAACCTCGGACACTATCACTCTGAGCACAGGGGCTCCCCAAGGCTGTGTGCTCTTCACCCTGCTGACACATGACTGCACAACAACCTACAGAACCAACCACCTCGTGAAGTTCGCGGACGACACAACTCTGGTGGGTCTCATCATCAAGGGTGACGAGACACACTACAGGAAAGAGGTAGACCTGCTGGCCACGTGGTGCAGAGATAACAACCTCTTGCTGAATGTCAGCGAGACCAAGGAGATTGTTGTCAACTTCCAGAGAGGCCACATTGAGAGCATCCTCACCAGCTGCATCATTGTGTGGGGTGGAAGCTGCACGGACTACAACAGGAGAGCCCTGCAGCGCATAGTGAACACAGTTAGGAGAATCATCGGGGCACCACTCCCCTCCCTGCAAGATGTATACACCACCCGCCTCACTGCTCACAATTGTCAGTGATGCAAGCCAAACCACACACAATCTGTTCAGCCTCCTGCCCTCTGGGTGGAGGTGCAGGAGCCTCTGGTCCCGCACCACCAGACTCACCAACAGCTTAATTCACCAGGCCGTCAGGATGCTGAACACTCTCTCCCCTCTCCACCTAACCCCTCTCTCCCCTCGCCACCTACAGCCCCGACCACCAGGCTGCCAGGAAGCTAGAAAACCTGTGCCACCAGGAAGCAAGGAATCTGCCCAAGAACAGTACTCCCCAAAGAACACTTGGTCTCAGACCCCCCTCTATGTCTGCCATATTCTTTGCACTAGATGCCTTTTTGCACCATTTCTGCACTATTAACCTGCAATAGGAACTGCCTAGTGTGTGTCTGTGTCTGAATTGTCCCAGACTGGACAACCTCTCTGACACATCTACCCCCGTGTGCAGTTCCATACTGCTGCCTTCCTATTTGTCTATATTTGCACTGATATCACCTCCACTCGCTACCTTCACCACTCTGTATGCTGCTAGCCACTTTGGACTCAAGTATGTTCCTCTCTATTTCACTCTCTCTGTATGTGTACTTTAGTAAGGCTGCAGAGGTATTTTTTTAATACATTATTTATTTATACTTTGCGCTGTGTGCAATCTCACTTTGAAGACTACTGGTTAGGGTTAATGTTACTTATCTTAAGTATGTTACTTATTGTCTTGTCTGGCACTTGAATGTTTGTGTAATGGTTAATGTCTAACTCAGTTGTGAAGTGTTCAATGTTCAATGTCTGTCTTTGTCTAATCATAGGATAGTAAGAAACATAATTTTGATTCCTTGTATGTCTTGTACATGTGTAGAATTGACAACAAAGCTGACTTTGACTTTGAAAAACCATGGACAATGTGCAGTCTATCATGGTTACTACTGATTGTAATTTTCCTGCATGACCCCTGGCAGTTGGGTTAGCCCCTTGAGTCATGGATCTGCCCAAGGTTTCTTCCTAGATTAACTAAACATAAGGGAGTTTTTCCTGCCCCTGTTGCTCGAGTGCTTCTTCTGTGAAGCGCCATGAGACAATACTATTGTAAAAGGCGCTGTATATATAAATACATAAATAAAATTGAATTGAATTGAATTACATTTGTGTGAGTCTTTATATTGATGTGTGCAATTTCTAAGAGTAAGTGATTTTACATTACATAATGAATGTTCCATAGAAATTCTTCAAGAATTGTTGCAGATGCACAGGCCAACAGTTATTCCCAGCTGCTAACATGCTTTTACCCAATCTGTAATCACTTTTTTCAAAACTTCCACATACAACAAAAAATCAGTCTGTCAACACCTGTCAATCTATTGAATTGCAGTTGAAACTAAAGATGGTTTGTCTATTTTTCCTTCTCTTTTTTTCCCCCAATTACCTTTTCATTGTTCATTCAAGAATTCTCATCTATGGAACTGTTGTGCTGCTTAAGGTTTTGGACAGTAGATTTCCATCTCTGGCACGCTGGGTTTGAACATTTGCAAATAAGCTGTATAAGGTACATCATGTTAGTGTTGGGCGGATCCTGTATGCAAATAAGCTGTATAAGGTACATCATGTTAGTGTTGGGCGGATCCTGTATGCAAATAAGCTGTATAAGGTACATCATGTTAGTGTTGGGCGGATCCTGTATGGAAAGAAAACGGAAACAGAAACACATCCATTGACTGCACATGAAATCACAAAAGTTTGTTTTTTTTAAGGTTCATGGTTCATACTGGGCTCCATTTTACCGCTGGCTGCTGCAGTTCTAATGAAAGTGCTAGAACGGAACAGCTGTCTTTCTGTGATCTACCACCTATTTCTCCCAAAGGTACTTATTGGCTACTGTTCTTAAATTTAATCGTTTAAAAAAACATATGAACTGGTCTTTATGGTGTCTGCACAGACCTGCAAGCATAGCCTGTTTTAGATCATTTAGACTATAGGCCTACTCTTTGTCATTTTGTAGCATTGGACTAACCAGGGATATGAAGATGTTGTGAAGTTGAGTTGTTTATTTGCATGATGCATTGGGTTGAGTTTTGCATTGTTACAAGTGTTCGGAAAACCTGATGATGTACCCCAGGCATTCACATTTTTAGGTCTCCATAAATAAAGTGATCTACAGGGGAACCATTGAGAGCATCCTCACCAGCTGCATCAACTCAACCATTTGTGAAACATAAAACTGGAGTTGTAGTGTAACTAAATAAAGGGATTTTAAGCCCCTTTTCCTTCATTATTGTCTTACTTGGCAAACTTTGCATATTGAACCTTCACCCTCCATGACTCAAACAGCCTAAAGTGTGGAGCTTATTCTCTTGTGCATTGAAACACAATGATCACAACCAGTATGCCTGCATCATTACGTTGCATAAAGTCATGCAATCTGAACACGCCTTTTCTATACGTAACATAAGCTGTGTTTGTGCATACGCACCTCCATAAACCAGGAAGCTCATAGAGACCACCGGGTTGGCAACAGTAGACATGTTAGTGTGGTAACAAAACTCCCCCTTCCACTAAAGCACTTTGGGTGTCTTGAAAAGCCCTGTCGAAATGTAAGTAGTTGTTGTAATCACTATTGCAAAAGTGTTAATTGCTTTCACAGGTATTTTTACATATGGGGTTGGATATTTTGGAGATGACTGAATCTATCAAAATATGCTTATGAACAGGGATATCGATCAGGACACAGCACAGCGCACACAGAACACTGACAGCTTGTTAAAGAATAGTGAACTTATCAACACATGCAGAGAGGAGAGGAGAGCCCATGAAGAGGGCTCACTTGGATAAACTGGGTGAAATGTTCCTGGACTTAAATGACATAGGCCTGTACCAGATTTCAGTGTGGTTGCAGAAGTCTAACTTCACAAAGTCTAGATATCAGGATAAATATTAGACTTTGTCTGAGACCGAGTCAAAACCCAATATGACATTTCTTTTGTGTCATCTCCCACTCCACAGGGGTTAAATTCCAAATTCTATTAGACACTAGAGACTGTAGCCTACACACCACCTGGAAGCCCCCAGGCCTACAGAGCTGCAGTGTATCAAAACAATCTCCTTCTTCGAGGGGGCTCAGTAGGATACAGACAAGTTTGAAATTCAACGCTATAAAAATCACATCCTTGTCAGAATACAGACGTTTTTATAATTCAACACTAAAAATCACATTCTTGTTAGAATACAGACATATTTATAATTCAACACTAAAAATCACATTCTTGTTAGAATACAGACATATTTGTACAAAAGGACATATGCAGCATTACCAGTCATTCTAACGCACAGCGCTGTCATCAGATCGGCATTACCAGTCATTCTAACCCACAGCGCTGTCATCAGATCGGCATCAAGAGGACTTTCTAAGCATCATCAGCTACTACCCATAACTCTGAAACCATCTCACAGAAACCCATCATGACAAACAGCTCAGGAATTGATAAGAGCCACTGCAGAGGAATCAATAATAAGAAACATAATTAAAGTCACCAGATGATTCCCACCTGTGTTACCCAATCAGAGATGCCAACATCAACCCCCTTATTCTGACCTCATTACCCTAGAAGATTAGAATTAAGACTAGAAATTGAAGATGATAGATTAGGGTTTAGTGGTAGCTATGGTAACTAGTGGATTAGTGTAAAGGTCCAGACAGACAAGACAGACAGGGCTTTAGGGACTACGAGATACACACTCAGCACTCTCATTTTTTACAGTTCTGAGTTCTCAGCATTCTAGCTGTTTACTCAGGACTGTAGTTGTTTGCACAGGGATCTAGTTGTTTACAGTAAACCTCAGGACTGTAGTTGTTTACATAGTGATCTAGTTGTTTACAGTAAACCTCAGGGTTCTAGTTGTTTACACAGGGATCTAGCTGTTTGCAGTAAACCTCAGGGCTCTGGTTGTTTACACAGGGATCTAGTGGTTTATACAGGGATCTAGTTGTTTACAGTAAACCTCAGGGTTCTAGTTGTTTACACAGGGATCTAGTTGTTTGCAGTAAACCTCAGGGCTCTGGTTGTTTACACAGGGATCTAGTGCTTTACACAGGGATCTAGTTGTTTACAGTAAACCTCGGGGTTCTAGTTGTTTACACAGGGATCTAGTTGTTTGCAGTAAACCTCAGGGTTCTAGTTGTTTACACAGGGATCTAGTTGTTTGCAGTAAACCTCAGGGTTCTAGTTGTTTTTATTCAAAAGGATTTGGGGTTTATGATCTGTCTGAAGGACTTCCTCAGTTTGTGTCGGGGGGCGGGGACAGGAGGCTGTTGCAGGCTCAGGGGCGGGTTCCTATTGGTCAAGGCTGCTGTCTGTGGAGCACTACGGTTGGCTGAGGCTTTCTTCTGAAGCTGCTGAATAACAGAGGAGAACTTGCTGTCCAGAGAGGGCCGTCCTGACCGAGGACCCGCCTTCAACACCCTCCCTCTCTCAGGGTTGGTTGACATGGCTGTAGAGATATTCTCCTGCTCTTGTTTGGATGATATGGTTGGGGTAGGTGGGGCATATGTCTGTTTGTCCTGAGGGGGAGGTGGAGCTTTGCGTTTTTTTTTGCTGTGGGCAGGGCTAAAGGTTGAGTGACAGGGCTCCTTCCCAGGAGACATCACCACCTTCTCCACCACCAGGGGGCGGGCCCCCTCAAATAGCACTGACCAATTAGGAGGTTCCTGCTCCTCCTCTTGACCAATAAGAAAGCGGCCTCCAGTCTCCTCGATCTTACTGTGGATGATGTCAGTCACACTTTCAAACTTGCCAGGGGAGTTGATGCCTGTACACACACACACGCATACTAAGCAGCTGTACATATAATGGTTCTATTGCGGTAGTCTGTGCAAATGTCAAAGGTCAAGGCTGAAGTCACTATAACAAGTCAAAGGTGGAGTCTTGCATAGGGGTGAAACGTCAAAGCTGGATTCACTGAAACCTGTTTAGAGGTCAAAGGTTAAAGCTGGACTCACTCAGTTCATTGTAAACAGTTTGTGGTTGTTTGGATTGGAAGATCAGTGGTTTCCTTGGAGACAAAACCTCTACCTCCATGAGCTCCTCACAGCAGTGCTTCCAGGAACCTGAGACACACACACAAACACACACAAAAAACACACATGAACTTAGTTGATTTTAACTACGCCATTTTTTGTAATTAAATTATTCAAGTTACTCTACTTGGCACACAAACAGTCTCAACTACCATGATTAACTTTCCAGAACCGACTCCCCTTCCCTGAGGCTTTGTGACTGACCCCCCTCACAATGGCACTGTCAAATGGACTCTTATTGTCACCCCCATGACCCATCTCACTCCTTGACTTTAACACTATGTCTGGGTACTACTACACTGTCCAGCCATAATACTTGATCACCACCTATGGACTGACTACCATGTAATGTTATGGGATAATATCTGGAACTATTATGGTCCTTAGCTAAAATCATTGATAACTTGTAGTCTATCCTGATTGCTATTGATTATACTTTTCCTCATGACCCCTGGCAGTTGAGTTAGCCCCTTGATCTGCCCAAGGTTTCTTCCTAGACTAACTAAAGATAAGAGAATTTTTCCTTGCTCCTGTTGCTCTTGGCTCCTTCTGTAAAGTGCCATGAGACAATACTATTGTAAGAGGCGCTGTATAAATAATTGAACTGAACTAATTGAATTGAACTAACTCAATGTGTTGGGATAGTGTGTGTGTGTGTGTGTGTGTGTGTGTGTCTTACGCAGGTCGTGTGTGTGTTTTGTCACTGCAGTGGCCCAGTTATGCAGGTCAGGGGCGTGTCCTCGGAACACATAAGTGGTGGGGGTGGAGTCTGGAGTCCTGATGGTCATGAGGGCAGATCCATGCTGGTCCCTTTGGATTCTCACACATGTGTCCTACACACATACACACACACACACACACACACACACACACAGAGATACAAAACACACAAATGCAAAAGCATTCAGAGAACAGACACACAAAGGTAAAAATTTAGAGATTTTTTTTGTTGGAGGGAATCTTAAAGGTCAAAGGTTAAAGGTAATGTGTTACCATGGTGACAGGCAGAATGAGGAAAGGAGCCAGTTTGGCTTGGACCTCTTCAGGACTGAACCAGCAACTCAGAGCCACCCCCTTCAGCTCACAGTGCAGACTGCAGGACCGCAAGACTCCCTCCACACACACCTGACACACACACATTCTACCTTAGCTCTGGATTAATCAACACTCCCTCTACACACACCTGACACACACACATTCTACCTTAGCTCTGGACAGGACAGGCTTGTTAAACAGGAGAGGACAGGCTTGTTAAATAGGACAAGTCTGCTCATCAGTGCCCCCTTAAAAAAAGTAGATTTTCCATTCCTTTACTCCACTGACATTTAGAAAACTCCAGTTGTAAAGTTTGTGAAGATTCTCTCCAGTTTTAAAGTGATTTTAGGCTTGACTAACCAGCTATGAGATAGGTGATGATATTACCTTATCATTTTACCTTACCATATTACCTTTCATTCAAGTGAAAAACTCAAAATTTTAGCAAAAAAAATGGAAAAAGCAAAAAAAAAAAAAGCAAAGGTACAAGAGTGGGGGGTGGTAGCGTAGTGGTTAAGGAACCTGGCTAGCGTGTAAGTAGCCTGAAAAGTTGTGGGTTCGAATCCCGGCTGCCACCGTTGTGCCCTTGAGCAAGGCACTTAACCCTAAGTTGCTCTAGGGGAGACTGGCCCTGAACAATTGATAGTTGATGAGTTGTAAGTCGCTTTGGATAAAAGCGTCTGCTAAATGCATAAATGTAAATGTAAGAGTGTGTAGATTCTACTCTCCTTAGTGAGGGAACTTCTACACAATACACTTACAATTCAGATACAATTTCAAACGTTTCCAACCTAACAATAGTTCACCGAGCCCCTCCTTGAATTGGGGACGTTAAAGGCACACTAGGCAACATTTTTACGTTAATTTATCAGCTTCGTCACTTTGATGATGAAATGGCTCATCACAGGGTGAATGAAGCTCTATTGCCCGCTGCTAGCGTAGGTTCCACGGTTACTACATTTCCAGTATCTGAAACACTGGGTTGAGGAAATGAAACTGAAAGTAAATGAAATCAAATGAAATCAAAATAAAATCGAAGATGCATTTCTTACCAGCTTATCAGTCAATGTAACGTACAAAAATGATCATTGCTGGTTCCTATTCTTTGGTTTGCTAGTGAATTCACATGGATTGGTGAGAATGTACAATGTTGTTGCTATTTTTTATTTTTTTTAAATCAGCAACTGTAGGGGGAGCACCGTATATATATGTATATATAGAAAGAAAAAAAAATCGCAGTCTTGCCTAGTATGCCTTTAAGATGACTGACTTCCTGCTGTTTGCTTTGAGCCATTTCAACTTCAAATGAGTAAAACATGTTTTACGTGACTCACTCACTCCCCCTGCTGCCATTCCTTCCGCCCAACACAGAGGAAGTTGAAGCGGAAGTTGCTATAAACAATTTCCATGGCAAAGGGAATCTCCACCAATCAAAGGCACTGATTTGCACTTAAGGATGTTGGGTAGTGTAGTGCTTCCCTGTGACATCGCGGATAAAACACGTTTTTATTAAAACAAGATGAATTTGTGGCATTTTTATGACCACAGACAACTGTTTTGTTCAGCTGTAGCTACTTGGTTCGGATAGCTGGGATAAGTGGGATAAGTGGGATAGCTGGAATAAGTGGGATAAGTGGGATTGCTGGGATAAGTGGGATAAGTGGGATTGCTGGGATAGCTGGGATAAGTGGGATAGCTGGGATAAGTGGGATAAGTGGGATTGCTGGGATAAGTGGGATAGCTGGAATACGTGGGATAAGTGGGATAGCTTGAATAAGTGGGATTGCTGGGATAGCTGGGATAAGTGGGATAGCTGGGATAAGTGGGATTGCTGGGATAAGTGGGATAAGTGGGATTGCTGGGATAAGTGGGATAGCTGGAATAAGTGGGATAAGTGGGATTGCTGGGATAAGTGGGATTGCTGGGATAAGTGGGATAGCTGGAATAAGTGGGATTGCTGGGATAAGTGGGATTGCTGGGATAGCTGGGATAAGTGGGATAGCTGGGATAAGTGGGATAGCTGGGATAAGTGGGATAGCTGGAATAAGTGGGATAGCTGGGATAAGTGGGATAGCTGGGATAAGTGGGATAAGTGGGATAGCTGGGATAAGTGAGACAGGCTCAATCACCAGGAGCTCCTGATGACGTAATGATGACCAGCTCACATAAAGGACAAATAGTGCACACACACACTAACTTAGGACAAATAGTGCACACACACACTAACCTAGGACAAATAGTGCACACACACACACACACACACAGACACATACACACTAACCTAGGACAAATAGTGCACACACACACACACACAGACACACAGACTAACCTAGGACAAATAGTGCACACACACACACACAGACTAACCTAGGACAAATAGTGCACACACACACAGACACACACCCACTAACCTAGGACAAATAGTGCACACACACACACACACACACACACACACAGACACACACACTAACCTAGGACAAACAGTGCACACACACTAACCTAGGACAAATAGCGCACGCACACACACACACACACACTAACCTAGGACAAATAGTGCACACACACACACACACTAACCTAGGACAAATAGTGCACACACACAGAGAGACACACACACTAACCTAGGACAAATAGTGCACACACACACACACACTAACCTAGGACAAATAGTGCACACATACACACTAACCTCGGACAAATAGTGCACACACACACACAGACACACACACACTAACCTAGGACAAATAGTGCGCACACACACACACACACACACACACACACACACACACTAACCTAGGACAAATAGTCCACACACACACACACACACACAGATACACATACTAACCTGCTGGCAGAGTGTCCCGCTGTGTGTTGCGATCCTCATGCAGTCTGGCTGGGCAAGCAGCAGACAGCACATATTCCCATAGAGTGGTAACCATGACGATGATTCTGCTGGGAAGCCAATCAAAAAAAGAGCTTCCTTGAACAGCATTGATTCTTGTGTGTGTGTCCAGCAGCACTGATTCCTGTGTGTGTGTCCAATTGCACTTTGGGTGATAACTTTAGATGCGTGTTTCTTAGTGTAGTGGCTTAGTGAAATTACAGTTACCAAGCTGACAAATGTGTCATGTTTTACATGAAGCTGCCTTAGTGTCTCTTGAATGATTTATTATTAAAATTTATCTTTGAAATGATGAGTGTAAATTAGAGTGCCAAGACACCCGCTAGCTGAACAGAACTTCATTAAAGTGCAGAGCAATAGAGGCGGAACAAAAAAAACCCCCTCAAACTCCAATGTCAAAAGTTTTTATGTTAATTCAGTCAACCTTGAATGCCTTGAAATGGCAACTCTGGGGTTAGATTCTCCAAACTTTAGGTCAATTGTTGCTGAACGAAAGTAGTTTGACACAACTTTTGCTCAAACATTGACCTATTAATTACTGTGTCTACAAATGATCGTTAATCACAAATTGCAAGCTCAAAACACAATCCCATGTTAATGATGTTAAGCACAATATTTTCTAATAAAAAACAATTCTGCACAGATACTAGAGCACCCATCACATGAGAACATACATCTACAAACCACTGCTGTTCTCAGTGATGCTGCACCTGCAGGGCTGTGAAACACTATCAGACTGTTCTGGTAGACATGGGATCATTTCTGTCAACTGTCCATTAATGACGCTCCAAGCGACTACTATCGAACGATCCACCCAACCGGGTGGGTGGGTGGTTGGGGGGGGCAGTTTGGGTGATGTTAAGTGTGTGAAACTGGATGTTGTGTATATTTGTGTGTGTGTATTTGTGTTTCTGTCTGTGTGTGTGTCTGTGTGTTTTTGATGTTGAGTGCGCGTGTGTTTGTGTATGTGGTACCTATCTGGTTGACACTACATGTGTGTGGTTGATGCTGGGAGTGTATGTGGTACTGGTCTTGGTGACACTGTGTGTGTGTGTGTGTCTCAGGGATGGAAGTTTTTTATCCACCTGCCACTGTGGATGGTAGATTCTAAAATTCCCAACATTTCTCCCAGCCACTTTTATATTCAAGCGTTGATGTGTCCAGTACATTGTAATGCGTACAAAACACGACATGCACACGCTAGTGTGTCCTACTTGTTACTAGAGCCGATAATTTAATAGGTACTAATGAATAATTATAGGAGGGGAAAATATATGTTTTGTGTTTGCTTGTTTGTTTTTTTATATAAAAGGTATATTCTAAAAGGGTTCTGTACCAGTTTGTGAAATAACAGGAAATGAAATCTGAACAAACAAAACAAAGTGATTCAAAATGATGGTTAGAAATCTAGAGCAAAGACTCCCTGCAACTATAGGAATTTACAGTAAGCCCAACTATAGGAATTTACAGTAAGCCCAACTATAGGAATTTACAGTAAGCCCAACTATAGGAATTTACAGTAAGCCTGCCCAACTATAGGAATTTACAGTAAACCCAACTATAGGAATTTACAGTAAGCCTGCCCAACTATAGGAATTTACAGTAAGCCCAACTATAGGAATTTACAGTAAGCCCAACTATAGGAATTTACAGTAAGCCCAACTATAGGAATTTACAGTAAGCCTAACTATAGGAATTTACAGTAAGCCTGCCCAACTATAGGAATTTACAGTAAGCCCAACTATAGGAATTTACAGTAAGCCTGCCCAACTTGTTTCCTATGCTCAAATGAGCACTTCCACTTCCCACAAAAACAAAGAGGAAATGGTATCACTAGGTGGTTGGATGGTTAGAAATAGCCCTTATTTTTCATTTCTGATTGGACGAGACATATTCTAAGCATCACTAGGGGTGAAGACATTCCCCCTGGGGCTCTTAACAACTAACCTATAAATAATCACTCTGCATTTTGCATCGAGTTGAACAACAGCAAGAGAGCAGCAATTTTCAAGTCTTAATGGAATAGCCTAGGTTAGTGCGACTATGCAGCTTGGCATATAACCTACAGAGAGGCAAGCAAGCAGGCCATAGGCTACATGTTTCTGTGTGCACCACAGGCACGTTGTAGCCCCATAGCTATATTCAATAGGCCAACTGTAATCAAGACCCAGGCATAGCTCACTCTGTGGGAATAATCTGCATGCAAATGATCTATCATCTATGTCATATTCTCACAGAGCACAAATAGGCCAAACAGATTCCCCGCTCTGTTTGTGTAGAACTCTGGCAAACTTGGTCCACTGTTTAATCACTTAGACTGCTCAACCCTGACTAACCCTTTTATCTATTCTGTGGCTGTAGCGGCATCAAGACAACGTTTCAGTCTCTGCTCAAGACAACCTTCCAGTCTCTGCTCAAGTCAGACAGCATCAAATCATCAGTTGTACATAATCATTGTCATCTGAATGAGTAGCATTTCTGCTGAACGAAACGTCTGCCTAATTTGTCAAACGCTGGCATTGAAGTGAGACCTGGAGAGAAAGTGGAACTAAACTTCACTTCACGCCTCTGTGAGTCAGACACTTGAATGTTGAGAATGTATAGGCCTATAGGCTACTTATTTCCACCATAAATATGGAAGGCAGATCAAGAAATGATGATGATAATGGAATGGACCATAGTCTATCTGCCACGGTGGCAGAATAACGGATACATTTGGCGGCATTTGGCAGGTGGCTAACTGCCATTCCTGGTGTGTGTGTTTGGTTGATGTTGAGAGGGAGTGTATGTGGTACCAGTCTTTGTGACACTGTGTGTGTGTGTGTGTGTGTTTGGTTGATGTTGAGAGGGAGTGTATGTGGTACTGGCCGGGTAGACACTGTGACTGTGACTGTGTGTATGTGTGGGTGGGATTGATGTTAAGTGTGTGTGTATGTAGTACCAGTCTTTGTGACACTGTGTGTGTGTGTGTGTGTGTGTGTGTGTATGTGTCTGTGTGTGTGTGTGTGTGTATGTGTGTTTGGTTGATGTTGAGAGGAGTGTATGTGGTACTGGCGGGTAGACACTGTGACTGTGACTGTGTGTGTGTGTGTATGTGTGTGTGTGTGTGTGTGTGTGTGGGGTTGATGTTGAGAGGGAGTGTATGTGGTACTGGCCGGGTAGACACTGTGACTGTGACTGTGTGTATGTGTGGGTGGGATTGATGTTAAGTGTGTGTGTATGTAGTACCAGTCTTTGTGACACTGTGTTTGTGTGTGTGTGTGTGTGTGTGTGTGTGTATGTGTCTGTGTGTGTGTGTGTGTGTGTGTGTGTGTGTGTGTGTGTGGGGTTAATGTTGAGTGTTTGTGTATGTGCTACCAGTCTTGGTGAAATCGTGTGTGTGATGGTGTGTGGTTGATGTTGAGTGCATGTGTGTGTATGTGGTACCAGTTTGGGTGATGTTGAGTGAGTGACACAGGAAGTCCCGCCTCGCCTGCTCCAGGCCCAATGAGGTAAAGGCCAACAAAGAAAAAGACACGCCCCTAAAACAACAAAGCAATGAGCAGACAGACACTCAGATCTACAACACCAATCAGATGTCAGCCATATTTGAGGGGTGTGTGTGAGGGGGTTGTGAGTGTGAGTGGTGTGTTCTTACGGTGGCAGGGGGTGTGTCTGCAGGAAGTTGTCCTGCCCTGAGTCAAGTTGTGGGTGGAGTCTCCTTCCTCCAGCCTTCCCCAGAGACGAGCGAAGCTTATTGGCCAGTCTCTTGGGTGTAGCTGTCAGGGGTGGAGCCTCTTCCATGGAACAGCTGTACAGCTCCACCCTCAACTCAAAGTCCGACTCCACGTCCTCACTGCGTGCACGCACACACACACACACACACACACACACACACACACACACACACACACACACACACACACACACACACACACACACAGAGTAGAGCTTCACAGTTCAACCCAAATCCTTATTGCCACAACACAAACATAGAAATATAGAGATAGACATGTGTGTACTACGCACACACACACACACAAATGTAGACATCAAGCACACACACGCACACACACACACAAAAAAAAAAACTCACAACACATTCTGTCCATCAAAGCAGATGTCTGTCATGTTTCTGTTGACCACCTGCAGCTCAGAGCTCAGAACGTCACGACCCAGAGTCATCAAACTGAACACAGCCACAGACCGTGAGCCTGCACACACAGACACACACACACACACACAGTTAGATTTTGGTGTTTTTTTCCCAGGTTGACCTTTCACCTGAAGTCACTGTTCCCCTTAAAGTTGTGTTGTGTTTTCTTTCCAGCAGAATAGAAGACTGGATGTCTCAGTTGCGTTGGATCAGGATCAATGATTTATTATAAATTGGATTACAGTTGTTGATTGGATGGAATAATAGATGAAATAACCGCAATAAAAAGCTGAAGTAACAGAGTGAAGTCTAAAGACTATCAGACAAAGTTACTCTTCTGTCTCGCCCGCGAGGTTGTGTGTACTGGATTAAGGTATTTGTGTGCTGGGTTAGAGTACCTGTGTGCTGGGTTAAGGTGTGTGTGTGTGTGTGCTGGGTTAGAGTACCTGTATGCTGGGTTAAGGTGTGTGTGTGTGTGTGCTGGGTTAGAGTACCTGTATGCTGGGTTAAGGTGTGTGTGTGTGCTGGGTTAGAGTACCTGTATGCTGGGTTAAGGTGTGTGTGTGTGCTGGGTTAGAGTACCTGTATGCTGGGTTAAGGTGTGTGTGTGTGTGCTGGGTTAGAGTACCTGTATGCTGGGTTAAGGTGTGTGTGTGTGCTGGGTTAGAGTACCTGTATGCTGGGTTAAGGTGTGTGTGTGTGTGTGCTGGGTTAGAGTACCTGTATGCTGGGTTAAGGTGTGTGTGTGTGTGTGCTGGGTTAAAGTATCTGTGTGCTGGGTTAAGGTGTGTGTGTGTGCTGGGTTAGAGTACCTGTGTGCTGGGTTAAGGTGTGTGTGTGTGCTGGGTTAGAGTACCTGTATGCTGGGTTAAGGTGTGTTTGTGTGTGTGCTGGGTTAAAGTATCTGTGTGCTGGGTTAAGGTGTGTGTGTGTGTGTGTGCTGGGTTAAAGTATCTGTGTGCTGGGTTAAGGTGTGTGTGTGTGCTGGGTTAAAATATCTGTGTGCTGGGTTAAGGCGTGTGTGTGCTGGCCGGGTTAGAGTACCTGTGTGCTGGGTTAAGGTGTGTGTGTGTGTGTGCTGGGTTAGAGTATCTGTGTGCTGGGTTAGAGTATCTGTGTGCTGGGTTAAGGTGTGTGTGTGTGTGTGCTGGGTTAGAGTATTTGTGTGCTGGGTTAGAGTATCTGTGTGCTGGGTTAAGGTGTGTGTGTGCTGGGTTAGAGTACCTGTGTGCTGGGTTAAGGTGTGTGTGTGTGTGTGCTGGGTTAGAGTATCTGTGTGCTGGGTTAAGGTGTGTGTGTGCTGGGTTAAGGTGTGTGTGTGTGCTGGCCGGGTTAGAGTATCTGTGTGCTGGGTTAAGGTATGTGAGTGCTCGGTTAATTCTGTGTGTGTGTTTGTTAACTGTGTGTGTGTTGGGTTCAGGTATGGCAGGTGTGTACTAGTCTAGTCAATGGTTGGGGTGTCCATGGGATGTTCGTGTGTCTGTGTGTCTTTATGGGTAAAATGTCCCAACGTGAAGCCATTTCCTTCCCCTTTCCTATGCCAGTATTGCCCATGTTGCCCCAGTCCTAGCGTATGTAGCATCTAGTCCTATGCAGGCCTAGCGTATGTAGCATCTAGTCCTATGCAGGCCTAGCGTATGTAGCATCTAGTCCTATGCAGGCCTAGCGTATGTAGCATCTAGTCCTATGCAGGCCTAGCGTATGTAGCATCTAGTCCTATGCAGGCCTAGCGTATGTAGCAGATAGCATATGCGGTCCTAACAGAACAGACAAAAAGCAGTCTTTCTCTCTCACACACACACACATCTAAAACTTACTTCCTTTGTTGTTGAAATGGTCAGAGTCCTTCCACATGAGTGGAATCCGCAGACCTGAAACAGAGGGAATAACTTTCGTTATGGTTGGACTCCAGACTGGAAATCATATCATATCAAATCATATGTGATGACATCAGCAAAATGTAATTGAAACTCTACTCCTGGTTCAGTGCTAAAAAAGTCTATGGAATTTCACATGGGCTTTTTGAATAGTCAGGCTAAGTAAATTTAAGCCTAATTTATGGTTGTGCAACATCATCAACACACAGACATGCAGCTGTATTGACAGAGAGGTTTATCATCAACACACAGACAGGCAGCTGTATTCACAGAGAGGTTTATCATCAACACACAGACAGGCAGCTGTATTCACAGAGAGGTTTACCCTTTACAGTTCTCTAACGTGTCCATGTACTCTGTACACCAGCACACATCACCAGTGGCACTAATCTACCAACATACCGATACAGTGATTAAAAAGTCATTTGGCAACAGCCAAGTTATTTACGTTATTTCTTTACGACTAAATCACGAGTTTCCTGCTAGCCAGTTCACATACCTGCCCACAAATGCCTTCTGGCAAAGTGCTGATTTTAAAACTCTATTGAAATATATAGCCACAGTACAATCGGGAAATCCTTCCACTGTATCCAAAACAACATCTGAGATTATTTACAAAGCTTGCACTGTGAACTAGCAAATTGCTAACCATACATATTGTAGGTAGCAAAAAGCCAAAACAAAGCGAGCTGACCAATCACATGCTCCCTCTATCCGTGGGGTCTGCGTCGTTCCAATGGATAGTTAGAAAATTTGGGAGGCATCTGTCAGCCCTCAGAGATCATGTTGGAGAGGGTCTGTGTGCGTGTCTGTGCAGGCTTGCGTATCTGTGCATTGATGGAATGGGACAGGTATAAATTAAGCTTTAGTTTAGGGTTTTAATATATATATATATATATATATGGATATTCAGAGCATTAGCCTGTGAAGTAATGGTATTGAGCAGAACACGCCTTGTACCCTTACATCAGAACCAGTTCTGCCATAATTTAGTTCACTTTAAGCTTTTAGTCTTGGCCAACTACCCTGTATAACCCAGAACACGCCTTGGATCCTTACATCAGAACCAGTTCTGCCATCATGCACGCCACAGTAATCCCTCAGCGTAGATGAGGTATTGTTGTTATAGACAGATTTGGCATTTCACTCATGGATATATTGTGTAGGTAACATAACATGATGATGATGACATTAGGCCACTGATAATAAAAAGCCTACTTGTTAATTAGTCTACAGCCTTTCAGACTGTTGCATTGGTAGAAATCTGATCAAAGTGCTCCCAAACAGGCAGAAACTTCCTGTTCTTGCTCACCTCCATTAAAATAATGCACAAGTTGTAATCCACTGCAAAAAAACAACTAAAAAACTGCCTCCAACTACTGACAAAAACCACAAGTGATATTCTTTATGGGACATCTTTCTAGTTGAGATGTCCCGCCAAAATTAAAGCCCATTTCAAAGCAGTAGCTCCACAAACGAGGCTTCAAACGTCATGTCACGGGATCTCTCCATTTCAACACAAACCTTGATTTGGGGCTTTGGCTGGAAGCACGTGATATACTTCACACACATTTGGAAGCCTCAATACAATCTGGCCATTACTAGCTGACAGGTGTTTTAAACTTAACTAATAGTGGCCAACTCTGAGACAATGGAGCTACAGTAACTGTGTTTAAATCCAAGCAACAACGGTGATGAAAATGATCTTACTCATGTTTCATACGCCAGGCTACTCACGGCACTCTCTGACCAAAGTCATTCATCGAAATATTTGTTTGAGTTCCGAGTGCATGTGTGTTCTCACCTGAAAGAGCGACTCTTCCTCTGCATGCTGGTGGCTCCAGGGTCCTAGGCCTGGCAGAAAACAAACACATTCACCTGCACATGCAGTAGAGGTGTGTCTGTCTGTGTGTGTGTTGCCTGAGGGGGTCACTTGTAGATGCTTAGTGTGTGTTATTTGTACCCAGGATTCGGTTTTGCATTGAGCAGAATACTGGACTTACTTACGTTACGTTAACTTATGTTATTACCGAACCTCAGCATATGAACCTGATCTAAACCGAACCCTCTAGACTTAATCCCACCAGCCAAGGGGAGGAAATAATCCTCAGAAGATGGCAGGAAAATGAAAGGGAGAGAATTAAGAGCTTTGAGCCTGATCATGTCCAGATAAATGTTCTAGGATCGGTATTCGTTTTCAGCCGAATCTGAGGGAAAAAAACAGAATTTGGTACATCCCTAGTTACTTGTAGTTGGGTGTGTGTGTGTTACCTGTAAGTGGTGTGTGCGTGCGTGTTAGTTGTAAGTGGTGCGTGTGTGTGTTATCTGTAGGTGGTGAGTGTGTTAGCCATGGGTGCTCTGTGTTTATGTTACCTGTAGGTGCTGTGTGTGTAGTTCAGGGTCTTCACTTTAAGTCAAACTGAAAATTCCATGGGTGCTCTGTGTTTATATGTTACCTGTAGGTGATGTGTGTGTGCGTGTGTTACCTGTAGGTGATGTGTGTGTGCATGTGTTACCTGTAGGTGATGGTGTGTTACCTGTAGGTGTACCCTCTGGTTTTTACCTCTGCTGAATGAATTTTATGCTGGGGGGAATAAAACCCCGTCAATAATTAAAAAAAAAACGATAGAAATTGAAATCAGGCTGTGACAGTTTCTTACACAGCTAGAATCTACAGCTGGAATCTACAGCTAGAATCTACAGAGCTGGAATCTACAGCTGGAATTACACAGCTAGAATCTACATTGTTGGTAGCCTCCTAACTTTCAACCTGACTCGAATTGTCGGTAATCTCGTTGTTCGCGAACGTCCCCATGCACATAAATACACTGTTTCTGCATTCTACGTGGAACTAACACAAAACGAGGGAAAATGAAACGCGTTCAGAGCAGCATATCGTCCTACTTCACAGGACCAGCACAAAAAAGACCAAGTCAACATCCAACTAAGTCATACATCGCTGTTATTGGGCCAGACGTGTGTTCGTTCCCTGCGCAGAGGTTCGCAGAGATGTGAATAAAAGAAGGACGACACGCTGCAGATGACGCGCCAACAGGAAAACCCAAAAGGCCACATGAAATCTGACATCAGAGCAAATTGTTTATTTAGTTTTATAATTAGTTACTTTGACATGTGAAATCATATTTTCTGACATGTGAAATCATTATCGTTACGTTTTACAGATCGATCCCATTAGGCTAATGTTCCTCTGCCAGTCCTCTGACATGTTCGCATGATCGGACCTTATCCATGGTTCTGAAGCCCAAATAAGCCATCACATCGTGGCCGGCACAGAAAATGAAATGTTTCATGTCTTTTTAAGTTTGCATTGAAGATGAATGCGCATCTGTTCATAATTTAGGCACATAGGGTCTACCATCAACCTAAAAAAGAATTAAACCTGTTGATTGCTTATTTTTTCATGATTAAAAAACAAACAAAAAAAACATCCCCCCTTCTGTTTTTTTGACAAATCGCACCCTGCCTGTAGGTGATGTGTGTGTGTGTGTGTGCATGTGTTACCTGTAGGTGATGTGTGTGTGCGTGTGTTACCTGTAGGTTGTGTGTGTGTGTGCGTTACCTGTAGGTTGTGTGTGTGTGTGTGCGTGTGTTACCTGTAGGTTGTGTGTGTATGTGTGCGTTACCTGTAGGTTGTGTGTGTGTGTGCGTGTGTTACCTGTAGGTTGTGTGTGTGTGTATTCTTGCGCTGGCAGTCAGGATGTTCTTCACAGCCTCCAGTCTGTGTTCCTTATGAGTGCAGAGCTGCAGCAGCCTGTAGGCAGCGTCACGCACACGCTCCTCACGCTCACACACATCACCACACTACACACACACATACGCACAAGCAAGCACACACACCACTCAAAACATTATTATACAAAATGCAATCATAGCTGCACACAAACACACACACACACTGTGACGGGGGTTTATCATAGTTCTAATGGATCCTGCTATCTGGGTCCTAAAGCAGATAGGGGTGGAAACTGAGAATCAGGCGGAACCGATCAAAATGTTTTAACCCACTGGAATCAGACTCCTCTTCAGGTCTTTCTGGAGGCCAAATTAAAATGGGCCGAGACAGCCCAGTTCTAGGTTGACCTCATTAATAAGCTGTTTTGGCCACCATGGTGATATGGGTTGACACTGAAAACTGTTATGTGTAGAATACCTTCTCTACAGTAAGAGAATTGGACTGATACGCAGAATTGACAATGGCAACGACAATCATAAATCCTCCCAATGTCCACCTCTAGAAGACGCTTACATCCATTCGTTTTCACAATCTGTTTTGGTCTTTCTGTGTTCCCCTCCAGGATTTGCTGTCAGTTGTTTTGTTGTAACTTTATGACCCTAACACTACACTGCTTCACTTAAGCTTGTAGTCTTGGCCTACTGCCCTGCAGTTATGATTTATTCTACGGCTCTCCAGAATGCTGCCAGAGGGTCCATTCACATTAAATGGGCCTTCCCAACGTTCCGAGGTGAAAGTGTAATGACCCCTGGCAACAGGTTTTTTTTTCTTTTGCTTTAGATTCAGATCTGCATATATTTCCACGAGTAGAGATCATTCTCTTGAATCACAATGGAACTTTGTTGAAAGTGAAAGATCAGCTGCATTCTAAAGAATCTTTCAAGCTCAGATTTGTTTATCCGTGCAAGCCACGACACAGTAACAAATTACATTTAAAAGACATTTGTGTGAAGTTGTCTGTCGTCTTTTTGGCGAGTAGCCGTATAATAAGCTGGTCATTATCAGAAAATATTTCCCTTCAGGACGAATCAAGCCTGTTCGTCCTGTCAGGAAATATTTTCCTATAATGACCGGCAGACAATACATTACCCCTTACTTACTTACATTACCCCTTACTTACTTACATTACCCCTTACTTAGTTCACTTTAAGCTTGTAGTCTTGACCTACTGCCCTTTAGTTATCTCCCCACACATCCAACAAGCGGGCACTCTCAATACCTTTAAGTCTAGACTTAAAACCTTCCTCTTTACTGCTCCCCATAGTTAGGGATGGTGCTGGTAAATCATCACTCCTCATGGGTCTTTTGGGAGGGACTGTCTCTGCAGTTGCCCCCAGTTGTGAGGCATGGCGACCACTGACCATCCCTAAGGTAGTGTTGGGTTGCCACACACCATACAGTTAGTTATGTTGCTATAGAATAGTGCCGCCACAAACCTTTCATGCGTCATGCCTTACAACTCTCTCTCTTTACTTATATATATATACATATATTTAGATACATATATATATGCACAGATGACACATATTATCAGTGATGTGTGAGCCTGGCCTAACTCATTTGCTTCCTCTGTCCATCTACACCACAATCATCTCAGCTGAGTATCAACTCTGCCTCCTCCCAGCAGACTCCTGTCACCTTCCCCTCCTGAGTGGATTGCAACTAACTCTATGGGAATCCCCTGTCACAACCTGAGTCCTGGATCTGCCCAAGGTTTTAAATAACTGAACACAAGGGAGTTTTTTCTTGCCCCTGTTGCTCTTGGGTGCTCCTTGTCGCAAAGCGCCATGAGACAATAGTAGTAAAATAGTAAAAAGCGTTATATAAATACAATAGAATTGAACTGAATTTAATTTCATAGTTATTAAAGCTAAATGCAGTTTTACCGAAGTTCAGTGCACACATGTGGAAGCTGTAGTAACTACCTGCTGTTCTGACTTTGGTAGGGATTGGAATAGCTAACTAAAAGGGAGGAAATGTAAGTAGGAAGCTTGTAAGTGTAACAGAAAGAAATGCATGTTTCTTTCTTGGGATAGAGAAGACCACCCAGCTCTTTCATGTAGAATGCAATGATGTGTGCTCTGTGATAACCCTAACCGCTGAGTGGTAGACGCCATCTAGAGCTTTAAGAGTGATGATATGGACATGCCTATAAATCACATATCCATAATCCAGTGAAGAACTTCCCTGTTCTTCTGAATGCAAGCTAGGATGCTAGAATCCATCAAGGCTTGAAGGACATGGCTAGTTATACTGGTCAATGCGGCTTCCAGATTCAGCAATGGTAAGCAGAACAGTTGTGATGTCCTGTTGATTTACTTAGTGATGCTGCCACTCATCAATCAACAGCCAATAACAACAAACACCAAACCAATCAGTCTATGCGAGAGATCTGTAGAGAGAAGGATTTAAGGGTTAGGTTCACATCAGTACCCGCGCCATTGGACGGACGCGGCTGCATTGGTGTGTGTGACTACAAACGTTACAAGGCAAGTCGCAGTTTGACAAAACAACAGACATACGGTAGTCGCATAGACTAGGATAATAAAGACACAGGAAAGGACTTTTCCAGGACAGGACCATTCATCAGGCCTATTTGAAAAATGTGACGTTAACGTTACCCGTAAGAAACGTGAGGCGCAAGTCGTGCAGTGCTAAACTACCTGTTGCTCGTCTGTGTTCCTCCAGTCTGACATTGTACCATAAAGCCCGTTTACATCGACGTTATTCCCAGTCTGTGTATCCGCTGATTCCGACTCTGTTGTGAGTGAGTGTGTCCCAGTAGTTGTGTTTTGAATCTCCCGCTCGCCTGAAAACCCCAATCCAGTCCGCAGCGGTTTCTCCGCCCTCTGAACGGGTTGAAGCGCTGGACTGTACCAATGTTTATGTCCTGACCGCCACTTGCAGTTCGTATTGCTGGCGGTAATATGAGCACCAAGAGCAACCTAATAGTTGACACTTGAAAAGAGATTCGCAGAAAATGCTATCGGAGGAAATTACATTATTTTAATCCAGTTAATCTAAAACCACAATAAAGGTTTGCACCATCTGAGCGCCTGTCGGTCCCACCCAGGATATCTGCTCTTTGGACTCCAGTTTCCACCGAGGCCTGTAGGGGGAGACAGTGCGGTGCAGTTTTTCTCACACCGCCGCTACTTTTAGTTCTCATTTTTACTGCTCAGTAACCGACTTAGAGGGCTGAGTATCTTACAGTAGACACTTTTTTCTATTCACAAAAACTAGACAAGAGTTTTTTTTTTTTTTACACGTGGTAGCTAGCCTATGTCTTTGGCTTGGTGTACTGAAATATTAAAAACAGATAAATAAATTATTTTCCACAATTACCTGATAAACATGAGGTGTATTTTAGTATCAACTTTCTGTACCCATATTATATAGCATAACCCAGTGTTTCTCAACCGGGGTGCCGAGGAAGGTGCCGTCTGGGGGCATCCTCAGGGGTGCTTCAGAAACGTAGCTGAACCAACCTAATAAAATGAAATAAAAAATGATATAAATTATATAAATTAATGCAAATGAATGCAAAGCCACATATTAGAGAAAACATTTCAGATTAGTATTCTTCCGCTGCAATCCGCATGATGTTGTAGGCGAATACTTCTATTTACAGCGCAGGACATCAATGACTTAGCAGTAGTAGTGTCTGGTGTCCTAGTAGTGTCTGTTGTGGTTAATTTGGTCGCATCATGAACAGATTTTTGAAAAGAAAAGCTCCGG
Organism: Tenualosa ilisha; assembly: GCA_015244755.2. Taxonomy (NCBI): domain Eukaryota; kingdom Metazoa; phylum Chordata; class Actinopteri; order Clupeiformes; family Clupeidae; genus Tenualosa; species Tenualosa ilisha. The sequence continues at coordinate 104,458 of PYXC01001176.1, read as the reverse complement.
AGTCCAGAGGTAAATCCGAATCAACAACATATCCATTTTCATCCTGTGGTATTCAGTGAAGGAAGTAGACCTCCAGCAAGACTAAGAAACGACAGAATGATGACAGTTACCTGACATACGGATTCATCTTCGCTGGAGATCCGTCTTGCCCTCTTCCCCTGTGCCTGTTATGTGGTGTGAAATTGTCAAACCAGGCAAGTTGAAAAGACATCTGACCACCAATCCCCCATCGCATGCCAACCAAAGTAAGGAATATTTTTTGCGTTTGGAAAGCGAACACAGCAGACAAGAGCAGGTGATGTGTGCAAAAGTTTCAAAGAATGCGCAGAGGTCTAGCTACCAAAATATTACCAAAATAATAGCTAAGGCTAAAAGTAGTAATAGTAGTAGTAGTAGTAGTATGGTACAGGCGTTACACGTCTATTTGTGTTCAGAGATTTACATTCTAATGATAATATACATAAAAAAAGATTGGGATGCCTTGAGATTTTTTATTCATGTAAAGGCTGCCACAACTGGAACAAGGTTGAGAAACACTGGCGGAACCTCCAGTTGAGACGGGATTCCATCCATAACGCCATCTGGCCAGCCGCTCATGGCGAAGGAAACAAGCATGGAATGATTTTAAACATTTCTTTTTTTTATTTCAGTTTGCATTGGTTGAAAGAAATAAAATGGTCACAAAATGTTGAAAACGTTGAAATTAGCCTATTTTGGTTTATCATTGCCATTTGAAGATATCCTCAAAGCTTTTCTGTCACAAACTATATCCATTAACAATAGATAGGTTAAATATCAAAAACATTAAATTGTATTGTCATTTGTGTTGCATATTGCCTAAATGCTGCCATAATATTCACCATTAAACAGCATCCAATGGAATTCTACACCTTGTAATATGTTGCATCTCAGCTGTACCCGGCTGATTATCTAGCACATTATTCTATATAATGCAACCTTGCATGAAATGAGGCCAAGTAATATGTCCATGTTTAGGGCATGGAATGACAATGGTGTTAGTTCAGTTCACTGTTAAAGGGCTTGGTGAAATTCAAATCTCTGTAGTACTTTTGCCAGTGTCTTTGGACTGGCAGTATGCAGAGTCCAAACTGATAAACAGGACACTAACACACGTATGTAGAAAAAAAAGAAACAGATCAGGCTTAGTGTACACGCAACACACTGGTGTCTCAAATGTTCTCTACCCTAATGCATGCGGTGTGTGTCCAATAGACCTATTGCACAATACTGCATTTATTACCGTTGCCTACATCTGCATACAACCACAGATGTAATATAACCTTTTGAGATCACTGCTGGAGTCAGGAGCTGCGCTAGGATTGTCTGATAAAAATACACTAATGGGGGGGGGGTAAAGGTGCTGTTCGGCAACTGAAGGGTTGCAGGTTCGAGCCCCTCTCTGCCTGAACCCATTGAAGTGTCCTTGAGCAAGATACTGAACCCCACATTGCTCCTGGCGGCAGGTTGGCACCTTGCATTGCCGCCTCTGCCACCAGGGTGTGAGTGCATGTGTGTGAATGGGTGAATGTGACGCATACTCTATAAAACGCTTTGAGTACTTGTAGGAGTAGAAAAGCGCTATATAAATGCAGTCCATTTACCATTGTAGCCTAATGAGGGAAAGATGACCTCTATGAAGGTGGACGTTACTGACCTGTGTCAAATTGATTGGTATGTGGTTTGTTTTCTATGGAGGAACATTATTGATTTGTCCCCAGTGGTTTGATGAATATTTTCACTTCTTTACTTTAGAGACTCGCTGGTTAGTTAATATAATTAGCTGCTGAATGGACCAGGTCTTCAGTTGACTGAATTTACTAGACAAACTAAAATGGTTAGGATTAGCCTTCTGTTCCTTGGCTAAGGAGAAGCACGCTGGTTAGGATTAGGATTAGACTTCTGTTCCTTGGGTAAGGAGAAGTACGCTGAACGCTTTGTTACTCGCGCAGGCGCAGATGAGAGCGTCATTACTAGGGATGAGATATGATTATTATATTAAAAAAATGTTTGCAAATAAGAAAAACTATAATAAAGGCTGTCCCAAATTATTATTTTATTTAGTCCACTAATTTAACAACCGTAACAATCACAACAATCCACCCATATTAAATATTGAAAAGTTTGTCTCAGAGACATTTCAGTCTCAACATCACATGCAAAAAAGGCTCCTTTTTGCCAGGCTAATTAGGAACTTGCTTGTGAATCAACAGTTCACTCATACATGACAGTGGACAAAAAATACAGATGTACACACACATTTTGACGCAGACGGCCTTCCACATCTTTTAAAATAATGTCCAAAAGTACAATGTAGGGGAGCTTTTATTATTAATTAATTATTTATATTTATAATCACAATTAATTGTGAATTCAATTAACTCTCTCATCCCTAATCATTACTTGCTATTTGTTACTGCTGATTGGTCCAAGGCTAGGGGTAAAGGCTGCTGATTGGTCCAAGTTTGGGGGTAAGCGCTACTCATTGGCTTACCCTGTGGATGTGCTCCCATAAGCCTCTTGTTAGCTCATAAAATCAGGTTTGAAGAAAACGTCTGACAGCCAAAGTTTAAAGAAAACTTTTAGTTTATTTCAAGGTACTTCTTAAATATTCTAAAAACAAATGCAGCAAGAAGCTGCGCTCTAATTTTATGCCATTAAAAACCCATTAAATAGACACCAGCTAGACAGCCATAAAACAGCAGCGGCTTCACTGTTGAAAGCCATGCAAATCAAAGCTGTCCAATGAAAACACTCCACTGCTCCTACCTGAGAAATCCATTAAGAGTGTGTCATGTGTACAGCAGATACTGTGTGTGTGTTATCTAAGCTGTATACGCAGACAGTAGGCCACAGGTGTGGCTCCGATCATATGTGTGAGGTGTGTGTGTGTGTGTGTGTGTGTGTGTGTGTGTGTGTGTGTTATCTAAGCTGTATAGGCAGGCCATAGGCCACAGGTGCGGCTCTGATCATGTGTGTGTGTGTGTGTTATCTAAGCTGTATTGGCAGGCCGTAGGCCACAGGTGCGGCTCCAATCATGTGTGTGAGGCGAGTGTGTGTGCGTGCAGAGGGCAGGTGAGAGAGCAGTGAGGAGCCCCGCCCCGCAGAGAGCCAAGAACGAAGCAGCGCCATTGTCAGGCGATCAATGTCACGGTCCGTCACATCCCACAGGTTCCCTAAAACCAGAGGACTAAACACACACATACGCGCCACACACACACACACACACGTATCACATAACATGCACACCCACACAAAAACACAAATACAGCACAGATATTAGTGGTATGCAACACCCTAGAGACATACAGACTAACAGCAATGCAGTAGTGAAAACATTAGAAACTCAAAGAGGTTCTTTAAAACATTCTGGTCATTCATATAACATTTATTCATGTCCAAAGGATGGGTCTTTAAGATGGCCTGATTATTCATATAACATCCTGTCATGTCGAGAGGTTCAGTCTGGTCATCTTACATCCATTCATATGTGTGTGTGTGTGTGTGTGTGTGTGTGTGTGTGTGTGTGTGTTTTACCAGCCAGCGTCCTGTCTCCTCCTGTAATGATCTTGTAGTTGGTCTGTGTGTGTGTGTGTGTGTGTGTGTGTGTGTGTGTGCGTGCGCGCTTTACCAGCCAGCGCTGATGTAGTTGAGTACTATTCCCGTCCCCTCCAGTAGTCCGTTGACACTGAGGGCTGCACTACTGCATCCAAACAGCAGGGCGGCGCTGCGCACTTCCCCCTTCAGCAGACGCCCCCAATCCAGGAAGCGCGCTCCCGCACCGTGGCCCACGTAACTATGGCAACACGTCAGACAGGGGAAGAAGACTAAATGTAAGTCGGTCAATTCATTAAAAACACGCGCACACACACAGTGTTCTAACCCTAATCCTAATCTTAACCCAAGGCACAAAGGTCTAACCCTAATCCTAATCTTAACCCAAGGCACAAAGGTCTAACCCTAATCCTAATCTTAACCCAAGGCACAGAGGATTGAACAGATCATAAAGACATCTGAGGAGTCAAGCTTTAAACTGTAACCCTGTTCCTCCACCTTGAAGATCGACTCATTTGTCTACTGAATGTAATGCAGACCTCTGTGCATGTCCACATCTAATATGGAAAGATCCACGGTTGCCTCTTTGTGTGTGTGTGTGTGTCACATGTATAGGTCCTTGGTGCCATGGAGTGTGTGTGTGTCTCTCACATGTATAGGTCCTTGGTTGCCATGGAGTGTGTGAGAGTGTGTGTGTGTGTGTGTATCTCTCACATGTATAGGTCTTTGGTTGCCATGGTGTGTGTGTGTGTGTGTGTCTCACATGTATAGGTCCTTGGTTGCCATGGAGTGTGTGTGTGTATGTGTGTGTGTGTCAATTTCACATGTATAGGTCATTGGTTGCCATGGAGTGTGTGTGTGTGTTTGTATGCGTGTGTCTCACATGTATAGGTCCTTGGTTGCCATAGTGTGTGTGTATGTGTGTGTGTGTGTGTGTGTCTCACATGTATAGGTCCTTGGTTGCCATGGAGTGTGTGTGTGTGTGTTTGTATGTGTGTGTGTGTGTGTGTCTCTCACATGTATAGGCACTTATGGTGGCCTACAGGGTGAATGATGGCTCTGCTCCCATCTACTTGAATTCTCTTCTGAAGCCCTATGTCACCCGACGACCACTACGCTCCTCTAAGGAACGTTTTCTAGCACGGCCAACACCTTGTGCAGGTCAGTCCAGACTCTTCTCTTATCTGGTTCCGCGCTGGTGGAATGACCTCTCAAGTGCTACCAGATCAACTGATACCCTCTCCACCTTCAAGAAACTCGTGAAGACCCAGCTCTTCCAAGAATATCTCCTGGCGTAAACTTTGAGAATGCGCTTAATAATTTCATTTCTCTACACTGCGTTACACTATTGCACTTTCAACTTAAAATAGTGCAGATTCTATGTTAGCAATACGCACTCCTTGTTAGTTCTTTCATTGTGTTGTAGCTTGAATGTTATCCTCTTTTGTAAGTCGCTTTGGATAAAAGCGTCTGCTAAATGCCTAAATGTAAATGTATAGGTCCTTGGTTGCCATGGAGTGTGTGTGTCTCACATGTATAGGTCCTTGGTTGCCATGGAGTGTGTGTGTGTGTGTGTCTCACATGTATAGGTCCTTGGTTGCCATGGAGTGTGTGTGTGTGTTTGTATGTATGTGTGTGCGAGTGTGTGTGTGTCTCACATGTATAGGTCCTTGGTTGCCATGGTGTGTGTGTGTGTGTGTGTGTGTGTGTGTGTGTGTGTGTGTGTGTGTGTGTGTATGTGTGTCTCACATGTCTAGGTCCTTGGTTGCCATGTAGTGTGTGTGTGTGTGTGTGTGTGTCTCACATGTATTGGTTCTTGGTTGCCATGGAGTGTGAGTGTGTGTGTGTGTCTCACATGTATAGGTCCTTGGTTGCCATGGAGTGTGTGTTTGTGTGTGTGTGCGTGTGTCTTACATGTATAGGTCCTTGATTGCCAAGGAGTGTGTGTGTGTGTCTCACATGTATAGGTCCTTGGTTGCCATGGAGTGTGTGTGTGTGTGTCTGTCTCACATGTATAGGTCCTTGGTTGACATGTTGTGTGTGTGTGTGTGTTAGTATGTGTGTGTGTTTGTATGTGTCTCACATGTATAGGTCCTTGGTTGCCATGGAGTGTGTGTGTGTGTGTGTGTGTCTCACATGTATAGGTCCTTGGTTGCCATGGCCTCTTGTAATTTTCCTGGATTAGGGGCGGAGCTGCACACACCCTGCCACGCCTCCTCACTGGGGAAGAACAACAAACATATGAGTGCACACACACACACACACACACACACACACACACACACAAACCCCTATGCCTGTGCATCCACACTGTCTGTCTCTCTCACAAAAACCCTACACATGCACATCCACACACAAAAACCCTACACATGCACATCCACACACAAACCATTACGCACGCACATCCACAAACCCCTTCACACGTGCACCCACACACTCCACACACAAACCCTTGCACACACACATCCACTCACTCACACACACACAAATCCAGAACCCACCCACCCACAAAGCCCTACACACACACACACACACACACACACACCTACACACCGCCTGCACACACACACTGCAACCACCACCACACACACATACACACACACACCCCACACACACATGCACACACACACACACACACACACACACACACACACACACCCCTACGCACGCGCCTGCAGACACACACACACACACACACACAAACACCCACCCCACTGGACACATGCACATACACACACACACACCCCTACGCACGCGCCTGTAGACAGACACACAGACAGACACACACACACACACACACACAACCACCCACCCCACACACGCACATCCACAGACACAAACCCCTGCGCATGCATCCACACACACTCGCGCGCGCGTGCGCGCAAACTCCTTCTCACGCGCATCTACACACTCCACACACAAACCCCTATGCACACACATACACACAAACCCTTACGCACACACATATCCCTACGCATTCGTGCATTCGCACACACACACACACACACACCCCTCCATAGGTACGCACGCACCCACACACACACATGCAATAACCACATGACATCCCACAGCATGAACCCCTGGATTTGTTTGTGTGTGTGTGTGTGTGTGTGTGTGTGTGTGTGTGTGTGTGCATTACTTGGTAAACCAGTCCTTGAACCGCTGCTCTGTGTCGGGGAGGTTTCCATCTGGATTCAGAACATAGAACACCTGCTGAGGGTCCACCCCCTGTGCCAACACACACCTGGGGTCCAGCTACACACACACACACCCACGTACACACACACACAAACATGAACATGAAATTGAACATGAACATGAGTCTAGAAAGCAAGAGTGTGAGAGTGTGAAAGTGTGTGTGTGTGTACCTTCTGAAGGTAGGCAT